>VZRU01021177.1:19022-31767 GCA_013398155.1 Pedionomus torquatus | reverse complement strand
ATATTAATAAATTAATTGAATAATAATAATATATTTTTGAAAACAATGAAACATATACAATATATACATAGGCATATCAAGCTCCTAGGATGATGTTCACGTCTCCAGTAGGGATTGGGAAAGACTGGACTCACTCACAGATGGGAACTGGATTCCATCTCTGGAGTTAGGAATGCACAGATCGGGATCAAAGGCAGATGAACAGGGTCCTCCTCATACACCAGCCATTGAAGAAGGAGATTTACCCCTTTGATCTCTCAGCTTTTATACTGAGCAGGGATGGGATACTCTGTTGATGAGTTTTGGGTTATTGGTCTTGTCTGCTCCTCCCTGCAGGTGTGACCCTCCTCTATGCTCTCCCACTTCTGACCCTCCAATGCGGCAAATAACAAAAGTGAGCCGACCTAAGTTATTATAGCAGTAAGTATAAGCATAAGTGTCTCTGCATACATTCCTTGGCATTAACTATCAACATAGGTCTTATCACTCTGAGAATGAAAAGTTTCTGCTCAATATGCTGTTGATTTGAGAGTTTAGTTAGTTAGAAGATGCTTAGATAAAAAGTAAAATTACTGTGTGAAAAGTCAGTTCTGTTTTACCTCAAAGCAGAACTAATAAGCATTTACTAAAACACAGAAGGCACAGAAATGGCTGGAAAGGGAAAAGCATCAAGAACAATCACTTTGAAGGCAGATACAATAAAAGAAGTATCACAGAAACCTTCAATAAATGCAGCTTGTCCTGCCCTCCTTCTCTGTACTCAATCCAAAAATTTGTAAAAGGATCTTTTTGCTAGCACATGAGGTAGAAATGTGTATCTAATTCCCTAACCTAGAAGGAAAATGTTTTGCAGTATCCATTTATGCCAAAGCATAACCAAAAAAACCTGAGCAGTTATTATTAAAGAGTAATTATTAAGAGTAATAATATGGGTTTCTACATGTATGTTGGCCAGAGAAAGAAGACATAAAAATATTTTATCCTCCCCAATGCATAAGACAGGAGTTCTGGTGACAAGTGACATGGAGAACACTGAGGTTCTCAATCTTTTTGCCTCATTTTTCAGTGGTAATCTCTCCCCACATCTCTCAAGTCCCTGCACCTCAAGACAGGGACTGGGAGAATGAAGCAAAACACAACAAAAGATGAGATTCAAGACCTGACGAATCTGAACATACAGAAGTCCATGGGACTTGGTCCAGTGCATCCCACATGGCTTTCTACAATGGAGTGACTGCATCAGTGGACAAAGGAAGAGCACCTGCTTTCATCTACCTGAACTTCTGTAAGGACTCTGACATGGTACCATGCAACATTCTTGCTGCTAAATTGGAGACAAATGGATTTGATGGACAGGCTAATAGAATAAGGAATTGGCTTGGTGGCCACATCCAAGAGTTACAGTCAATGGCTCATGTCCAAATAGGCAGTAGTGAGTGGTGACCCTCAAGGGTCCATACAGGGACCAATACTTTTTAACATCTTTATCAATTACGTAGCCATGTAGGACTGTGAGCACCTTCACCAAGTTTGCCAAAGACATCAAACTCAATGGTGCAGTTGATAAGCCCAGGGAAAGGGATGACATTAGAGGGACCTTGAAAAGCTTAATAAAGAGGGCCTATGTGACCCTCACGAAGTTAAGTAGGCCAAGTACAAGATCCTGCACATTGGTAAGGGTAATCAGCGGTATCAATACTTATTGGGGAATTAACAGATTGAAAACAGTGCTGCAGAAAAAGACTTGGGGATAATGGTAGATGAATAATTAGATATGAGCCAGAAATGTGCTCTTGCAGTCCAGTTCTAGGGTCTCAAAAATGATCAGAGGGTTGGAACACCTCTTCCATGAGGAAAGGCTGAGAGAATTGGGGTTGTTTAGTTTAAAGATGAGAAAGCTCTGGGGGTCACCTTACTGTGGCTTTCCAGTATAGAAATGGAGCTTAAAAGAAAACAGAGAAAGACATTTACTAACACCTGGATTGACAGGACAAAGGCCAATGGCTTTAAACTGAAGGAGAGTGTATTAAGACTGCACATAAAAAAGGCTTTTTTTACAACAAGGGCGATGAGACACTGGAACAGGTTGCCCAGACAAGCTGTGGATGCCCCATCCCTGGAAATGTTTTAGGCCAGTAAGGACAGGGCATTGAGCAGCCTGGTCTAGTGAAAGATGTCGCTGCTCATGGCAGGGAGGTTGGATCTTTAAGGGTCCCTGCCAACCCAAACCGTTCTATAATTCTATGATTTAATTATCCCACAGAGCTAATGCAAATTAGCAACTATTTAGCCTCCACAATTACGGGAAAGAGGCAGCTAGATGTCAGCAATTATGCAATATTCTACCATTGTTCTAGGACATGCTACTGAATTTAGATTTGTGTTAGTGAAAACTGAAAATGCTTCTGTCCCTACCCTAATAAAAAGTCATTCTAGCTAAGCAGAAACACTTGTTACAATGAAACGACATTGTTGATAGATGTCTAATACCTGGAAATACATATTCTGTTAGAAAAGCATGCTGTATTTCCACACTCAAAATACAAACAAGAATGAAGAATTTGATTAAGGTCAAGCACGCCATGCTATTTCTCTCCTGATGTTGTAAGTATTCAGACCAATTACTAGGTTTCACCTGAAATTTTAATAAGACGTCTTTAAGATGTGTTCTGACCTTGTTGCCTGGGAATACATAATTCAAAATGCTGCAATGCTATCTACATGAGAAAAGAAAGAGATGAACAGTAAATATCCGCACAAAATATTCTAAGAAATAAAACTAGAACTGTAATAACATATATTTAAATTCAATTAATGATGAAAATACTTACTAATGAGTAACAAACTTCTAGCCAATTTATGTCTCTTACACTTCATAGTACAAGTCTCACAGCACATTAATAAGCTGTCATGTCATTGAAAACAAATTCCCTCATTTGGTGGCTGCAGATAGAATAGGTTTTGTGCCACATAAATATTCTAATCTAAAGATTTAAATAAAACTCCTCTTTATTTGAGCTAAGGTCTTAACTGAGGTTAGGTGTCATGCTCTGGCTTGGACTGCAAATTAATTTACTTCAGCAACCATAGGAGCAGAGTTCTTTGACACTAACGATATTGCTGTGCTCTGTAAATGGAACTACCAAGTGACAAGTGAGGCATAAAAAGGGCCAAAAACAATATAGCAAAGTTTCAATTTGAAAAATCTGAGATTAGACAGGAAAGGGCAATAGGGTTTCACATTGTGGTAAGATAATTGATTCCTTGGGATTTGAAGTCCAGTCAACTGCTTCTGCTTATCTTGCGATATCCCCAGAAAAGAGCTTTTCCCTCATTTCCATTAGAATGATTCTTCATAGAACGGGTGAAGATAAATTCCTTGCACTGAAATCCGTGATTAAACCCAAGTCTTACTTCGTCTGTGTTGTAAACACAGACCAAGCCACTCAGTCAAAACTTAAAGTCAATCATGTTGTACTGCTTATCTGCTGTAATGTACCAAAACCCGCAGACCTTGGTCATTTTAAATAAGTCACATTGAAAACTGCTATCTTGGAATGTACTTCCAGTAGAATTGCTTATGAATAAGGACAGAGGGAAAGGCTAAGGTTGGTCACCTTCATTATACTTTGGTTATCCCTGACTACAGTTACAAGAGTTTCGGGGGAGGCATGCAGCATAAAACAACTGCATGCTTCTCCCCTTTCTTCCTCACAGTACACATCAGTACCTGCAGTGTCTTGACTTTACTTCTGTTTTTCAGAGTAGATGCTCTTAGACAAGTGAAATTTAATTAAGATGTAGTTGTTATACTGTGCTGTTGTCTGGAATGCATAAAGAAACAAACTGAAAAACAGGTAAATAAATGTTGTCTTTCAGTCATAGTGACAGCAATTACTTATGCAGGTAATAAATACAAAATTGTCAAAGCAAATGCATCCATGTACCTTAAGGCAGCTGGCTAAAAACTCCATATGTTAGATCGCATGCTTTCTCCATCACTAGATGGTAATATACATCATCGCTATTTTTCACACTTAGAGGGGACAGTCAGAGAGAAAATGACAGTACCTCACTCTGGCACTTTTCCAGACAACTAACATTATCATTTATTACAAAATTATCACATCTTCAGCATTACGGATTTAGTTTTGCCAGAGCATGCATGCCTAAAGCGTATCTGAAGATGGGGCCCATAAACAACAGATTTCGGACTGGTTCTGCTTTAATATCTGAAGATATTATTTCTGAGTGACATGCGTTACCTAATTTCCAAATGCGGGCAACAAGGAAAATAACACCTCAAGTATCAACTGGCAGCATAATATTTACATCGCTGTGCAGAATCAGAAGTCCAAGTACCAGAGAAACTTGCTGGGAGACAATGAAATATATTTGCATCCCATCAACTTTTGGACCGTAAATCACATGCCCAGGCTCTTTATGCCTGAATATGAAATGCAAATATTTTGCATCTTATTTCATAGACCTCCAAGGGACCACTGTGCTAAGCAACTGTTCTTAGACATCAAGATGGGCAGATGATAACAACCCATTCCAGATATTAAGCTAGTTTCAGTGGAAGTGTTCTTTCGCTGTTTCCTACTAGAGCAGTTACTAAGGGGTTATAGAGCCTATTGGGATTGGAGGCAAATCACTTGCACAAGACTTAAATAAAGGTGTAAGATATCAGTAAATGTAATTTGTGATAATGTGTCTTTTGAATGCCATTTACAACACATACTTAATTTTTCACATAAAATTCTGTTTAAAAATGCCAGATCATCCAGATATTTTAAGCTGAGGGTTGTCATTTTCCCACTTATATTTATCTGCTGCTTTTACAGTAATCTAGTATGGAAGAAAAAAGTAGTGTAAACAAAATAAGAATAATAGTAATCACCTTATCAGTTGAAGACATTATTACTATTATTACTAATATTACTGCCCTTGAACCAATTCAAATATTCTTCCTAACCAACATATCAACTTGATATTTCCAGTGTAAAATATGAGTCCATTACTTGGGTTTAAAAAGCATGAATTTATCTTCCAAGAACTGCACCCCTTTTCTGAAGCTGGTTTCTCTCCTAGGTAAGAGTCATCAGTACGCATATTATTGCTCTGAGTTTGACTATGATGGTTCAGATATTTAGAGTCAACTTTGCACAATTTCAATTTATTTATGGTATTAACAGTGGAATCGTTCACTTCATCAAGACTCTTTTGTGTTCATATACGGCTGTAACTATGACAGACAGCTTTAACAACAGCCCATAACTACATTGTTTCAAAACCAGAAAGCAAAAAAATTATAAGCACTGAGGTCACAGGAATACTAATTCAGATCACTTGCAAGTCTGAAATAACAGCAGAGGATCAAAGTGGTACGGTATGTATGTGCACAAGTCTGAGATGAAAACACTTAAATGTGCTCTTAGGCACATTTAGCCTGTTGTGCCTGCTTGTTGCTATAGACAGTAATTGCACATTCCTCGATACTGAAACATACTAAAACCTATTTTCTAGTTTACACTGCAGCTCAGGGAGTGACAGATGCTTCAGCAAGTGGAACAGATGGTGCATGTGGCTGTGCAAATGTCCCAGGTTAATGAGAATAGCTGGAAGTCGGACCAGAGGCTAGCATGTCATCAAGGTAAAAACATAGTAAAAAAGCTTCTTCAACTTACTTATTTGTGTCTGATGTTTGGCAATTTTAACTTAAAAAAATTACCTCTTTGAGTTAAATATTACCGTAATATCTCTTTTTTTTTTTTCCTTCAAATAATCAAAATCACATTATTGTGAGATAAAATTTCTGCAACATACGATTTGAGAAAAATGATGCTGCAGCATACACTTCAGGATGACAGTTCTATTACATATCGATAAAAGCGTTTGGATTTTCTCTTCATTTAATACTCATGCAGTTTTAACATACCCATAACTTCTCATCTCCACTGGCTTTGGACTTAATGGATGATGCTTCAATCAGCAAATCCCATCCAGGAGGCTGAGAAAGCTCTTTGAAACAAGATGCTTTTCTGTTTATTCAGTGTCTCTCCTACTTTTGTACAACTAGTTTTCCCTAACCCCTCTTCAGGCAATAATGCATCATTGTCATCAACATGGAACTTAATCTGACACTCCAAGATCAAGAAACATGCAATTATGGATTCAGCGAAACATTTTAATGTTTTTAGCTGAAAAGAGACAAGAGGGAAGTGCATTACACACTCATAGCTAGATCTCCCCAGAGTGTCAACAGCAATTATTGTCTGAGGCACAGATATGGATGAGCATATGATCTAGGAGAAACCACCTATAGCACATCAGAAGCATAAAATGCATGAAATGTAATTGTACTATCTCAACTAAATAATATCCTCCTTAGGCTAGATGCACAAGATAAGATGAGGCTTTTCTTCTGTTTCCAGTAAGTGTAAATCTTACTGAAAGCTGACACATTTCCTTGGAAACAAGTACATTTTATCTTATAAAACTAAAATTTGTATCACAGCCCATCTAAATTCCCTTTTCCGGTTTGGAAATCTTTTTAAGCTCTCAAAGATGCTGAGCAACTCTAAAAAAAAGAAGTCTAAATAGAGAGAAGGTTGCATTAAAATGAACCTCTAAGATGCTTAGCATAAAAAAAAAAGACCAAATAAAAATGTATTTCAAGATTTCAAGAAATGGGTATATGTGTGCTCACTGCATAATCTTGAAGGATTGACCATTTAAACAAGGTGTGGGAAGGAGACACAATACAGTCTCTGCAATGGTAAAGCAAGAACAGTGCCCACAAGCATGCCCAGAACAGATGCATATGGAGGTTACTAGGTCCTGAAACACAGGATGTAATGCTCTGCAGCAGCACAAGGAATGGCTAGGGCTTAAAAGGGTTACTGTATTACTTGAAATCTGCATCATATCATCAAGCAGTTGAAGTACTTATGATCTGCACCTTTAATAAACCAAAAGAAAAATATTCCCAAAGTGTAAAAAAAATCATATATCAAGGTTTACAAAAGATTTTATACAAATCGCTGGAGTTAAGAAAGTCGTAACTCTTTTTGAAAAACAGAAGTTATATTTACCTGACAGTTTACAATGGTTAACCTCTGAATTCTCCATCAACTTTTGCAACAAGAACTTGCCACATTACCTAATGAAAGCAGTAATTGCCCATGTAATTTATGAGACTGACCTCTCTTTGTCACTATATTAAACATCAGATGGATAGAGAGAAGCTGTCCAAAATGGGATTTCCCATCCTTCCCTAGGTATTTCTACTGAATGTCAGGGTTTTTTGTTGTTTCCAGAAATATAGCAGCCTATATTTCCTCCTGAGGGAAAAGAGTCACTTAAATGCTGCTTTTCTTCTTTATCTGACTAACTCAAAGTGGAGAAACAGAGAATCTGGGAGCTGAAAAATACATCCTGGGGAAAGACAGTTCTGGTTCCTCCATGTGTAAGCACAAACCATGTAAATCACCACAGCATGAAAATGTTTAAATTTTTCCTTAGATACATTAGACAGTATAAGTACAATATGATACATAATTTAGTTAAGGTCCATATGGGTCCATGAGGATAGACATATGTAAATAGTAATCCCTGGTCTGAGTAAGCATTTGTAGGGGCACCCACTATTAGGATGACAGAATGCCTCTTGACTCATTTCATTTTACTCAGGGTTACAAACTAGATGCAACAAAATAGTCTTGACATCGTCCATAGATTTATTGTGGTAGCACAGAACTATCTTATGAGGATTGCGTATACAGAAAATTAATGAGAGAAAAAGATTCTATAAAAGAGAATTAGTAGAATCTCTTTTTTTACTATTTCTTATTAAAATTGATGAGAGGATGAGCCAGTATAGCTTAGATCATAGAGTATAGTGGTGATAACATGTGAAGACTCAGGAAAGGCCAGCATCTGTACCCAACTGTTTTAATCCACAGAATGACAGCATTTGGCTCCAGCACACCCTAGGGCACCTTCACACAGTGAGACATTTTCTACTATTTAAATCCTTGGTATTTAAATAAACTCTAAGGCTCATGACATAGTAGTATTATGATCAACTAAATCAATCAGAGATGTCAGGCTATATACACACCAGGTGTCTCCACTGTCAACAATTAAGGAGGCATGTATATACATCTCCCCTACATGTCAGAAATTCATGCATCAAGTTTGATTAAATTTGAAGCTGTACTAGAAACCAGTAAACTGCTATCCCAAAACGCTGAGTCATATTTACACCCACTGCTAAAATATTAGATAACTGCACATTCACTGCAAAATAATCTCAGTAAATTGAATTAGAATGTGTATTAAGTATATAAAACCATGTCTTTAATTGTACATATTACACAGGAAAAGTCAACCTATGAATGGATAATCTGCCTATCAGAAAAGGTTGGTTTTGGGGGTAGAAGGGTTTTTTTTCCACTCACACTCACGGTCTCATTTATGGACTGTAAGACTTTACATCCCTATGGGCAGATAGCCATGGAATATGTGTATGTTCTCAAAATGTTCTACAAGAAATTAATTTAGAAATACATTACTAGAATAATTAAGACTGAAAAATCTATCTGAAAGTTGCTCTGTAAGAAAAATATTGTGTCTACAGCTGCTGCTGCTGAAAGTTCTCACCTAAAACTACTAAAAAGCATTACTGTCAAAAGTACTCTCTCTAGTACTGCCAATTTGTGATTCATACATAATTATTTAGTACATTGTAAAGAAGTCAATATACAACAATGGCAGTGAATGTAATGAAGGCGCACCTCAGTTATATTGGTACAATTCAAATTCTCCACATTAAAATTTTCTAGCTATTAACCAGAGACACACACATTTACACTTTTTATAATGTAATCATTAGTTTCAAATTTGTATCACAGAATTATTCAGAGACAATAAATTTACATTTTATGTTAAACCCCTTTAGAGCAAGCATTTAACTTTCTTTGGAATTATATGAATTATGCAATTTGGAGTCAAGAAAGATTTTAAAAATTATTAAAAGATTTTAAAATCATAAAATACTTAGAAAATCAGTATCTTCTTCCTTTGAAAATACTGAATCTTTACTTTCATTTTGCTTGATATATAGCATTAATATTGATATTGTGTTGTCCTTTTGTCTGACTTGAGCATTTCAATCTGATCATTATATCATGATCATTGCTGGAGTGTAAGGAAAAACCAAAGCCAAAAGTTGGGAAAAAAAGTATGTGGACTATAAGTAAGGCAGAAACATTCAAAACTATATGAAATACATATACAGGCACAATGTGTAAATATTTATTTTAAGCTCTAGAATCTAGCCCATCAGCCCTTGGAACTGGCCCATACATTACAGTAAAACAGAGGTAAAATGGGACATGAAAGGACATTAGTCCTCTTTCCAGTCTGCACAAGAGTCCAACAACACACTGGATATTGATAATTCCATTTCTCTGACACTAATCTATTCTCAGTCCTAAGCATGGCATCAAGTGTGGTAACGGTCCCCTTCCTTCCAGCTGAAAGATGGAGCATACAGTATGTCGTGGCACCATGGCCAAAGTTCAGTTACCTCACTCTACAAATAATGCTGAAATATAGTGAAATTCACCACAGACCTAGCTTTAAAAGTAGCTAGAAAGAACTTTAAAAGCATTATAAGCATTTTCACCACAAAATACAAGTATTTTAAGTTCCATCATACTTCCATTTGTTTACCAGATGACAAATGCACAACATGTTGTACAACACCAAGCATTTGTGTATGACATTAAAAAGATAATTTTACAGTTGTTTTCAGCTTTCAGATATTTGCATTAAAAATTTACATGGATGTTAAAGAGATGAATTTCTCAAGAAACACCGACTTGCTAATGACCATGCATCTCTTCCTCAAGTAACTTCCCACAAGATACTAAATCTGTTGCCTGTTACTGACTTCAAATAAAGACAAATTCTACAATTCTTCCTCAGATTTAGCTTGCACATCATGGGACTACATAATTTCTTTTAAAAAATTATAAGAAGGAATTGAATTCAGCAGGAAGTTAATATAGTCATGTAAGTATGGATAAGTAACAGATTACATTTGTGGCTAGATGGGACAAAATATGAGACAAAGCATGGTGAAACTAACAAATTTAACAGGTCTGTCATTGTTTCCTAAATTGTTGGAGAGTTGAGTGGGAAAGTATAAATAATATGCCTTTCATTTACTCAAAATTATTTATTTAACCAAAACTGAAAAAATGTCCTCCATTTGTGGGCTACGTGATACTTTTTTAAAAGCTATATGGAAACAAAACAAATAGAAGTTATCTCTGTGTAAGCAGAATTTTTTCTTTTGGTTTGTGCTGTATTTGAAAGAGTATAGCACTCTTGTAGTTCTTTGTTTTCCTCATCTGCAGTCTATGGGGATTTCCCCAGAATAAAAAAAAGTGCAGGGGAGACTCACAGACATAAACAGTAAATTTCTGATGAGGGTATCATTTAATAGGGGAAGGGAGATGTCTGAATCTACACCAGAAAATCCAGCACAAAATGTTTATGCATGTTAAATGTTAAAACACATTAAAATGTGTTACTGCTACCAGCTGCTATAGAAACAGCTGTTGTGCAGAAAACAAAACATTTTGGACTTTAATGTAATCATTACACTACATAACTTAAAAGATGAAAAAGAAAACCCTAATAAATTAATTGCCCCAGACCCATTTTTTTCAGCACAGACAAGTGTTTCTTTCACTGCACAAACCAAACATTTTGTCTGGTTATCAGCATGTTACCTAATAATACAACATCTCATTGTGAAGTTACTCTTTTAAAGATCAATCTGCCAGATTTCCTAAGAACAAGCCAAAACAATAAGATTTTACTGTCAACAGATATGTCTCATCCTTCATAAGACCTGATTGCCTCTTTTGCAGATAAAAAAGTGTGGTGTAATAAGACACAAATTGTGTTATAATGAAGGATGTCAACTTGGTTCATCTTTCTCCCACAGACATCACTGTTTACACTGAACTACAGCAGGACTTCAAGAAGCTCCAGTAGAAGTTTGGGAAAGTCTTCCAGGTGTAGGCTTTTATTTTCCAGTCAGTTCATATGAAACTGGCATGTTAACACTCTGCTTTTAAATTTGAACAGATTTTGAGAAAAAGAAAAAAAAAATTATGTTTTCTAATTCAGCGGAGAAAAAAGAGTAGAAGACAGAGGGATAATATATTTAAATGCTGTGGAATGCATATATATTACACATTTCAAATGCAATCACTTGTTTTCAAAACAGTGCCAACTGATATAGAACTTCCAACATCCCAAGATATTTCAGTAGGTATCTATGAAAAATTTGTTTTTGAAACATTGTGGAAATACCATTATTTATCTGCATAGCTGGACTGTGGAACTTATGAATCAGACCTATTGCTTTTTATTATTCCGTTTAGATGTGTTTAAAGGGACAAGTACATCTAAACAAAGTGTTAAGTATATCCACTACATGTTGAGACACACCCCTAGCTGTTGAAGAAGGGAGGGAAGAGGAGGAAAAATAGCATAAGGGGAAAAAAAGCAAGATGGTTAAATGTTTGTATGTACACACTTGTGGAGGTTGCTTCTCTGACCACAGTAGGGAAGTGCGTAGGAAAAATGTCAATCAAAGGCCCAGGATAAAGTATTAAACAGTATAATCAAGAGAGACTGAGGGTATTAGGAGCCTTTGACTTATAGCAGGAAGAGGCAGAGAGAAAAAAAAAAAAAAAGAGTATTTATTCATGCTCATTAAAACTAGATAGGATGTGTGGGTGAGGCACAAGCAAGTGCATCTGGTGAACATCTTGCACGCCTACCTGACAGCTGACAAGCCTGAAAGACTGGCAGAATGAGGAGGACAGAGATACCATAAAGCTGGACATGGAGAGTAGGTAGTAGTAAGGGGCAGGGCTTTAAATCCTAATTACTCTGAAAACTCCTGACAAGAGGTTGGTTGTGTGTAGGAGTGGGTGGGTAGGAGGCCAAAAAGAGGTACAAGACAGAAATGAAAAGAAAAAGACAACAAAATGAAAATGAGACCAAAAAGGAACAAGATGCTTTTTGATATGGAACAGAAGTTAAATTGCTCCAAATCCCATACACAAAACCTCTCCCTAAAATTTTGCAAGAATTTAGGATTAGATCTATATACTTTTGTCCTGTTCTAGGATGGGAGAATGTACATACTTCAAAGGTTCATACAGGGCATCCCTGTATCCCTTTCCCTTCTTCCTAATACATTCAAGTCTTCTACCCAAATATTACCTATTTCTTCCACTGCAAAGCACAAGAAGTATCTTGAAAGACAGGATAAAGAAACGGGTTGTGGTAATTTCTTGCAAATTTGCAAATAGTTGTGATATCAAAATACAAGAAATATTAGTCCATTGAGTATTACTGTTTGGAGTTTTTCATAATTCAATACTATGCCTAAGAGGCCTTCATCAACAGACAGGTCTCATCCAGAGACAGCAAAATAGCAGCTTGACTATGTGAAGAGCGTCAGTCTCTATTTAAAAAAGCTTTGGAGACTTGGTTTTTACTCACTTGCTGATTTCTGCTATTGAAAGCCATTGAACTTTATCTTGTTCCAATCTGAATTTTATATCAATCTTGTTTGCTTTTTATGTGATGATTGGTACCACTGTCCTGGTTTGAGGTAAAATTAACAAATTTTCTGTTTTACGGTTTT
>VZRU01021177.1:4544-18637 GCA_013398155.1 Pedionomus torquatus | reverse complement strand
GGGGTGAGAGGGAGACATCATCTGTCTTTTTCTGATTTGGTCAGAGCCACAACAACCACACATAACAGTGTACACAAAAACATATACATACACCTCTGAATGACCTGAAAATTAGATGATTTTAAAAAATATATATAAATCTTTACAGCCTCTTTTTGCATTTAATGTCAAATACCCAAGTTCATTAAGTTTGAACCTCAAACTAAAGGTATAAGATAGAAGGATTCAAGATCCTATATATCCCAGCATTTGTCTATAAATCACAAAATTCAACATGACCCCAACACAACCACCTTTCTGGGACACAGAGAATACTAAGATGAATTTGGCTGGTTAGGCTACTGGCCAGCTGGTTAGTTGGTTCCTATTGGATCCAATTTCAATCCTTCAGGATTTAGAATTCCCATTCATCCAGGTACTCTAGGTGGGACCTTGAGTCCATATCACAAAATAGTATAAGGGAAGCACATAAAATTGTGCGAGAGGTGACAAGTTGTAGAGCTAATACTAGACTAGCAAGGTGCCAGCACAGAGGGTTCAGGACTTCTGACCTGGAACAGAAGGAAACGGTCATGTCAAGGAGGTCCACCGGTCTACCTACCTGAATAAAGTCTGCAGCACAGATAGGCCCTTTTCCTGTGGACATATTCCCTCAGTTTCAACCGCTCTCACTTAAAAGTTGTAGACATAGGTACTATGGATAAACTTCATCTCAAAAAGGCACATACACATACAATAAAGCAGAATCTAGAAATAGAACTGGTAGAAATAGTTACTATGTGATTATCCTGCAGCTCTACAATACTAAGACAAGACAGCAAGGCACGTATTGAACAAATAAGCAACTGTATGCAGAGGGGGAAAATCCTATTTTATCCCAGAAAGATGATGTGAAAATTTAGCTGCAGCAATTCCTGCTAATAGAGTAAGTTGATAGCAAGTGTACTTAGAGTCCAAAAACATTCAATTGTATTGTTCAGATGACATATTGCTGTATCAGTGTGTCTATTAGATTAGACAAACTTCTAGAAGAGACATTCTCTAGGTACAACTCTGACATCAAATGAATAGATCATATTTGAAACCATTAACAGAGTGTGGTACACTAAATGCATCACTTAATATTTAACATTTAATCCTGACCAAGCACTTAATCATAAATTTACAAACAGTTAATAGTCTAGCTCTCATTTACTCCAAAAAAATTCTGTTAGAGCTATCAAAGTACTAGTGCATATTTCTGTGAATAATGACTGCTCCAAGTCACTGTAACACAAGCAAATACCAGCAGTAGGAGTTTCCTCTCTCTGGGCAAGCCATAAGACAGCATAAGGAAAACTAGCATGAGACAATATCAGTAGTTCACTCTTGTCTTATATACATATAATACAAGAGCAACTGAAAGTAGCTCGAGAACTAGGTATTGAACACGTGCACACATACAGACATGCAAGCACACACACATGCCAGCTTCTTCAGCTGTGGGCTTTACAAAATGCCTTTCCAATTTTACGTTAGATGACTGGACTTCACTTTCTTCTTCTGTTGAATTTAGACACAAACTCTAAAGTTCTGTTAAGACCCAAAATCTTGCTTTTTCTGTATGCAGGACACAACTTTAGACAGCCTGAACTTCTTAAATTACTTAGTTATATGGTTTATTGAATTATATGACCTGTATCTCATATAGGTTTGAAGACACTGGCCACCCAGTTGCACTTCCTACTTAAAGCAAGGCTAGCTTTAAAGTTAGATCAGGTTGCCTGGAGACTTGCATAGTCAAGATTCATTTACCTAGAAATCCACAGAATTACTGAGGAAGAATTAGTTTCACACCCACAATAAAAGAAGGGAAAGGTATGCAAGCTTAAGAACTTCAGTGAAACAGCCGACACTTGTTTAAAACCTTTAGTGCCTTTCCTAACACAAACACAGATGGTCTTGGGGGAGACAAGGGTGCTTCTTGCCAAGCAGGTACAGGCAGTGTCAGACCACAGCACCTTTCAGAAGAACTGAGTGACAATCAGAACACACCACTGCTGTAATTTATGACCACCACTTTAATGTTTGTTTTCTGTAGGTTTAAGTTTTCCCAAGGAAGGGGAAAGGCCTTTAAAGGCCTTTTCCTGCACAGGACTTTAATTGCCCTGGCTTGCCAAAATCACTTCCTGTTGACGCCGATTCCTTATGACACAAGCCAAGAAACAGACACGACGTTCCCAGAGCACCCCTGCATCAGCCTTCCCGCTCTATCAGCTGCTCTAAGAAAGCCAACAGGCAATTCAAGATATTCAGACACTAAAAGTCTCAAACAATGGTTACTTCATTACAAGAACTTGCTTTTAGCATCAATAGGCATGTGCCACCTCACAGGTTTATTAGCCTCAATCAAATTTAAATATGCTTATAGGTGTTTAACAGTTCTTCCAAGTAAGTTTCATGCTTTAAAATAAAGCTGAACTCCTTGTTATGAGGAGAGTGTACAAGTGATTAAACACAGATTTCTTAGTCCTTATTTCTGAGACTAAGAAATGTCTTAGACGCCTTAGATAACTAAGATGCCTTATGCATTTGTGACATAAGTCATCTCCCAGAAAAATCTGTTCGGAGCTTTTTTTTTTTAATTAATCACTGATAAGTAAAATAGTTACTGTGAGTAAAATATCACCAACATTCCTGCTGAGCACTTGTTTTTATCAAAATTATTAACAAAAATATCTGTATATACTGGAACAGTATTTTCAGGATGCAAAATGCAGGGAAACGTTGTTTCTTCACAACACATCACCAATATCTTTGCTGACTGAATTTGTATAATAAATTGACTACTTTGATTAATTTTCCTTATTAACATGCTTTTTTTTCCCTAAAAGTCAATTACAATCCCCTCTTACTGTGATAAGCCCCTAGGGTGTTCTGTGTAGTATAAAGTATGAATAGACTACTCAATGAAAAGACTGGACTTAAGCAAAGCATTTGATACTGTCCCACATGACATCCTAGTCTCCAAATTGGAAAGTCATGGTTTCGATGGATGGACCACTTGGTGGATACAGAACTGGCTGGATGGTTGCACTCAAAAGACTATAGTCAATGGTTGTAGCCAATGTCCAAGTGGCAGTTGGTGATGAGTGGTGTTCCTCAGGGGCTGGTACTAGGACTAGTGCTATTTAACATCTTCATCGGAGACATGAACAGTGGGATAGAATGCACCCTCAGCAAGTTTGTCGATGACACCAGGCTTGGTGGTGCAATCGACACACTGGAGGGAAGGGATGCCATCTAGAGGGACCTGGACAGGCTTGAGAGGTGGGCTAATGCAAATGGCATGAAGTTCAACCAAGCCAAGTGCAGAGTTCTGCACCTGGGACATGGCAATCAACAAATCAACAAATACAGGTTTGATGGATGAGAATGGCTGGAGAGTAGCCCTGAGAACGACTTGGGAGTGCTCATGGATGAGAAGCTCAACATGAGCAGGCAGTGTGCACTGGCAGCCCAGAAAGCCAACTGTATCCTGGGTTGCATCAAAAGAAGTGTGACCAGCAGGTCATGGGAAGTGATTCTCCCCCTCCACTCTGCACCCATGAGACTCCACCTGGAGTACTGTGTCCAGCTCTGGAGTCCTCAACTTAGAAAGGACTTGGACCTGTTGGAAAGGGTCAAGCGGAGGGCCACCAAGATGATTAGAGGGATAGAGCACCTCTCATATAAGGACAGGCTGAGGGATCTGGGGCTATTCAGCCTGGAGAAAAGAAGGCTCTGGAGAGACCTTATAGCAGCTTTCCAGTATCTGAAGGGAGCTACATAAGAGCTGGAGAAGGACTGTTTGTCAGAAAGTGATAGGACAAGGGGTAATGGTTTTAAATTGGAAGAAGGGAGATTTAGATTAGCTATTAGGCAGAAATTCCTTAATGTGAGGGTGATGAGGCACTGGAACAGGTTGCTCAAAGAAACTGTGGATGCCCCATCCCTGGAAATATCCAAGGCCAGGCTTGATGGGGCTTTGAGCAACCTGGTCTAGTGGGAGGTGTCCCTGCCCATGGCAGGGGGGTTGGAACTTGATGATCTTTAAGATCCCTTCCAACTTTAACCATTCTATTATTCTATTCTATTTGAATAATATCAAGCTCAGCAGTTAACAACAGTATTTACCTGTTCATAAAATGCCTTATGTTTAACTCTCAGAAAGATCACAGAATCAGTGACTGGTATCATATTGCATTAGAGAAATCTTTTGGGAAAAATAATGGTGGTGTAGAACACTATTCAATATTGGAAAAGAACTATGATTTTGAGGTTTAAATGTTACTGAAGAACAGAGTGCATTTCACATAAACCTAATAACATATCATATTTTGAGAATATTCCCAAAAATCTAATTCTGCTTGCAATTGTAGAAATAGCAGAGATGCTTTAAAGCCCTTGTAAACCATATTTTTGTATGTTGTATACAACACCTCTTAGTATACAACTGTATTCAATGGTAGGCTCAGTGCCCTAAGGGAAGCTCTCATCTTCTGGACTTCCGCTGTGCTGATAAAAAAACAAAGGAAGACATTCAGAGACCAAGTAAGGAGCATTTGGTTTTCTTTGTAAAACACAGATTTTAAAATATGGATATTATAGACACTGAATGACAGGCTTCAGCGGAGGTAGAAATTTCTCCCACTCTCCTGAGCAAACACATGAATTGCTCTGCTACCTGCAATACACTTTACTGCAACAGCTGAAATAACAGGTCAGTTTCTATTTTTCATTTTCATTTCTTCAGGGCAATATGGGTCCTGATGAAATAGAAGATATTTCTTCCATGGCAATATCCACCTGTCATTGAGCTGATAATTTTGTTCTTCTTTCAGAGTTCAAAAAAAGAATAAATATAGAAAGACATGTCCCACAACAAGGAATATTTATCACCCGGTCTCAGGTGGAGGTTAAACATATTTTTGATGGTGATTCTTAGTAAAAATATTGTGAATGGCTTTCATCTGGTCAGTTTAACTGAGCAGAACAGAAATTAAACATTATTTTTCTCACTATAAAAAATTGTATTTTGCTCGTAGCTTGGGTACTGCAGTTCCAGTAATGCAATTCCAGCCTCTAAATCTCAAGAAGAACGACAGTAGATAGGAAAGAGAATCAAGGGGATAGAATTGCTGCCTACTAGGAGAGACTTAAGAGGGTAAAAGTGCTGTTTAGAAAGGAGAAACCTGAAGAGAGCACACCCAGAGCTTACAAAATGGTGACATCTGTGGATACAAAAGATGCACTTGATGACACAGCTATGCTTCTGTTTTCTCTGTAACCAACCTCTTCTACTGCCATTGACAGAGAGAAGCTCTCTGGAGCTCTGAACAATCAGCCTGTTTCTTATTATGACAGAGATAGGAACTCACAAAGAAACCAAATATCATGAGATTTCATTTTTACAATATATCTTTAACATGTGTATTTAATTTTTTACGTGCATACATTTGTTTGTTCATGCAAATGCAAATAAAATGGAGATACACAAATAAGGAAGACATCTGCTAACTGATGATTTTTCTGGAGAGAAAGAAAAAGCTTGTGATCAGCTATGTATCAGGAAAATCTATGAATGAGTAGTATTAAAAAAGTCAGAGAAATACAAAGATATTCTCAAGACGCCAAGTACAGATGATTTTATGATTTTACCTCTCTTTTGTTACAAGAAAACCCATTAAGGGTTAATAATTAAAATTTAATAATTAAAACCCATTATGGGAAGGAGGAACACTACACATTAGTTCTTAATGTTTAGGCTTGACTTATACCCACAACAATCATGGTCACAAGTCTTCTAAGTATTCCAAGTTATTTTCATTCAGCAAAGAAACTAGGGGAAGAAAGTGACAAGGGAATTAAATTTCTACTTCAAATCCAGCTTCATTGATACATGTCCTTTGCCCTTTTCCCCTTGACCAAAACATTTCATCCAGCAACAAGAAAATCAGCCAAGCAGTAACAGGTTATACACATCAATGCCTAAGGGAGCACTTCCTAGCATGTTTCCTATGCTAGACATGACAACAAGTTCATAGAATTGATCTTTCACCCTGATCTTCATCTTACTATTAGTTTTCACATTAGCTTTCAAAAAGTTCATGACTTACTGTACATTTTCTTAATGTTAGAACATGCACATGAATGTATTTATTAAAGTCACCGCTGATTTTAACAAATATGTTGATAAGGAGTAAAAGCTCAGCTCATTTCTTGATTGAAATTTCTTTGTTCGTGTTTTAGAGATAAAAGATCAAGCCTAAAACTGTTTTTGCCCCCCTATTAGATGAAGCTATTTGTGTTCATGTGATCTACCGAACAGCAGTCAGTACTCTTCTAGCAATTGGAAGCCCCATTCTCAATTATATCATAGCTGTGCAAAAATATCACTGAAAGCAGGTGCTTTTCTTTCACTGGCTTAATCATTTAGACATGCACAGATACCTCTACTAAAATTATCTTGGGTTTTTTTCATTTGCATCACCTTTTTCCTCCCACATTTCTCCAAATGAGTTTTTGTTTCCTTTGTTTAATTATTATTACACTTATTGGGGGCTACTGAAGCATAGATGACTAAAAGCTAATAAAGGAACAACTTGTGTTAAATGGGAATAAAAACTACTGTCGCGCTTCAAGGTATTTAATAGATACTTTTGCTCCCACTGTTTTCGATTAGTGACTATTTCCTGTGTTAGTATTTCCAGCTGAAATGACACATCCTGCAAGAATGAAGATTTATTATGGAATTCAGATACATTTGAAATTATATTATAATAATATTTGAGCGGGAATTAATTTTTTAACACTATAGAGTGTAGTCCTCAAAATATTAAATTTTCTTGTCTGTACATAAAGTTGACTTGATCTTAGCTTTTCTGAGCCTCGCTCATCATCTGCAGAAGTTGACAACAAACTTCACAAACCAAGGCCAACCCAAAACAGCATCTGTGTTATCTCTTGGTCTTGAATCATGTCAGCTGTATCCCAATATCCTGCTTTGATGCAAGAACATAAGCTGCAGCCTCTCACAGAGCACGGATTTCTTCTCCTGCAATTTAGTTCTTAATTTTTTTTATTATTCCAAAAATGTTTTAAAAAGCCACATCCTTAGTATTGTCTTGTCTTTTCAGACCTAAATACCTTCCCCAAAATAGGAACTAATCTAGAAATCAGTAAAATATTCTTCATATAGTATTTATATTAAAACATCTGCTCCTACATGTCCGAAATACAGAAAAATTGAAAGTGAACTCAGGAAAGTTAAATCCAAAATTTATCCATTTCAGCTTTTTCAATTCAACAGTGATCTCTGCTTGCCAGCTATAACAACTCCAAGGATTACTCTCAAGGTTTTGATGAATGTACTCAAGATTTTCAACCAGAACTGTATGACAAGAAACTATCTTGGCCTGTAAAAGTATGATTTTAAGCATACTAAATGTATGTTGTTGTTTGAGGCCAGTATTGTTAACTTGGTGATCATCATTCTGACCACATTACTTCTATTTTTTCTGTGCCTTGTGTTCCTGTGTACTTTAGCACAAAATACAAAATGGATTTAATTAAGCTGTTAAGTACTTGGCGCCAGATTTCTCTCTTATGTGTGGGCACCGCTAAGCACATATTTATTTTAAAACCCTAGAATACCAAATATTGTACAAATACTAGAGGGCTAATTTGTCCTTCCCCACAGAACATATGCTCAGAGAAAAAACCAAGACATGGTAGAATAAAAGAGCCATATTAATTAAATAAATAACAATAGGCCTTGATCTGTCTGTGTATTTATAAAGATCCAGATGGAGAAAAAAATACACTTAATTATGAAAACTTGAAGACCATCCAGCTAAACTTAGGAAGAATGTTTAACATGCTGTGCTTATAGACAGCGGCAGTGAAACATTCGTGGAGGAAACAGAAACAGCTTGTCAAATCCTCATTAATGATGTAAAGAGACCTTGTCAAGGAAGATAAAAAGTAAGCGGGTGAGAGAGTAAGTTAGAAAAATTTGTACATGATGTTGAAGGTGCTTTATTTAATTAAAAAGGAGTAGTGACAAATGTTGTCAAACAAAACTATTTACACAGTTAAGCTGCATTTGAAGAATAGGAATGGCATGCAGTTTCAGTCAGAAGGTGCAAGGATAATGAAAGAAAGAAAATGCACTACTGAAAGTAACAAATAGGCAAAAACTTTGACAATGTTTCTCAGGAAAAGACCAGGATCAGCATGTGTGATAAGATAAACTTCTCATGTTACAGACTTGACAAACAAACTGGTGGCATCTTGCACAAAGCCTCCCCAGACTGTCAAACTGCCACAGTAAAGAATGAACTTGTTATTTTAATCTAAGCAGGCTGCACTGGGGCAAATAAGTTGAATGAACAATTTTCACTGATGAGCAGTAGGAACAAATTTCCAGTTAAAAGTGTCCTGAAATAAAACACCAAATGCTGCTGAGAAGGAAGCATTATAATTACTACTTTTATAATTGAATATATATTTTCGGAGGAATGGGATATTTTTCCCTGAAGTTGTAAATAAAACCAAAAAAGTAGCTTAAGCAATTCAAATATGCAGGAAAGTGCGTACTTCTAATAAATATATATTCTGTATATTTCCTTTTTTTTTTATATAATTGAACTGTATTACACAAGAACTATTTATCAGAAAAATAATTCAGTATATTCTGACTATACAATTAATGATGTCTTTTAATGGAAAATTATCAGAGAGCAATTGGAACAATTTCCTGGTGTGGTTGCACAGAGAAGACACTGCTCCATGCATACATACTTCCCAGCAGACAATGAAATAAGTTGACTTGTCATCTGACATGAAAGTACCCTGCACACAGCATTTGTAGGATCTGGAAAGCAATCGTTAAGTATTTTTTCATATTTTACTTACGCATTGTTGAGCTTTTGTAGCTTTCAATTGTACTATAGTGTCATGGTTTCAACTGGGATAGAATTGAATTTCTTACTAGCAGCTCGTGTAGGGCTATCTTTTGGAATTGGCATGAAAATAGTGTTGGTAAAGCACTGATGGCTTTTGTTGTTGATAAGCAGTCAAGACTTTCTGCTACTCTCACTGCCCTGCCAGTCTGTGCCCTGCACAAAAATGTGGGAGGAGAGACAGCCAGGACAGCTGACCTCAGCTGATGAAAGGGATATTCCACACACATGACATCACGTTTGGAATGTTTGGAGTTATGGCACTTCTTTTCCCAAGCAATCATTGTATGTCATGGAGCCCTGCTTTCCTGGAGACATATGAACATGTGCCTGTCCATGGGAATTACTGAATGAATTCTTTGTTTTGCTTTTCTTGTGAGTGCAGCTTTTTCTTTACCTATTAAACTGCATTTATATCAACCCATGATTTTTCTCACTTTTACTTTTCTGATTCTCTCCTTAATGGCAACCAGGGGAGTGAATGAGTGGCTGAGTGTTCCTGGCTACTGGCTGGGGTCAAACCATTACATATAGTCATCACATATGATTATATTTCTGACTATACCATAATTTCACACAAATTAATTTACAGACTCATCACTATCTGAGCCTAGATCAACTCAGTAAGTACTTCGGGGTCCCACGCCTCCCAAAAATCAAAGGGAAGAGGCTGTTTTTTTCACCTCCCCATCGAATTTCCAAGAGGATATGCTGTTTTCAACCATTTCAATATTCACCTGAAGCATTAAAATGCAATCCAGTTTTACAAAATCTACTGACTGGAGCTGAACAGGTTTAGCACTCCTTCCAGGTAGGAGGGTATTCCTTGCATATTCCTAACCTGTGAATGTTCATTCCACATGTTATTCCTAACCTGTGAATGTTCAATGTCACTTAGAAATGGCTTTACATACAGGCTTCACACTGCAAAAACTATATATTTGTATGTATGGATACATATACACAATATCACCTCTTACTGAAGCAAACATCAGGAGGTACTCAGCATATTAGAAGACCAAGTAATTTTTCCGCACTCATGTTTCTTCTGCAAAATGAAAGAATTAATTAAAATGGACTTAAGTTGGAGAAGGGTAGACTTAAGTTGAATATTAGAAAAAATTTCTTTACTCTGAGGGTGGTGGAACACTGGAACATGTTGCCCAGGGAGGTGGTTGAGGCCCCTTCCCTGGAGATATTCAAAGTGAAGCTCAACGAGGCCCTGGGCAACTTGGTCTAGTTGGGGGTGTCCCTGTGACTGCAGGGAGGTCGGACTAGATGACCTTTGGAGGTCCCTTCCGACTTGAATGATTCTATGATTCTAAAAATTATTAAAAATATTTAAAAGTGAGCACAACCAGCCTGGTGTTCTCCTGAGAATATTAAACCGTAACTGAGGGCTGGGTGGGAGTTTTTCAATTACGAGTTTCACTGAATTTTGCTCAGCCACTACAGATGCCATCTGAACTTTTCTTCTCTGTACTAAACATAGCAGTAATAAGTTTTCTTTTCTACTTCTCCATGGTGCAAACTAGAAGACCAAATCTTTTCCTCATATATCTAAATTGGAAGTGTTTTTACCCAATACCTTAGTTAATTTAAGCACCATTGCATAATACAATTTTTCTAGAATAACAGTGACATCTAAAGAAAAAAGTACTTTTTGAGAAAATGATAAATAAATAAGAACCTGGTTTTAAATTAAATAGCATTAGGTGAATTTAACTTTCATTTGGCACCTTACAACCAAATCGGCCAACGCTACAAGAGATAGAGTGTCACCAAGCTATGCACAGTTGACCTGTCCCAGTTGACCTGGGACTTTTATAACAATGAACATGGGGGCTTTAAGCTATACTGCTCTATGCAATCATTAACAGATATACTCAGAAGACCAGATTAAGAACAGGATACTCACACAATATTCTAGGGGGGGAAAGTATGTTTAGAAAGGTGATTAACAACAACTGTTTTCAAATTAGCAGCCGGACACTAGTATATTACAAAAATAAAAAACTAAAAATAAAAAAATTGTGAGATCCTTGCCACAACTTGGAGAAGATACTCTGGCCTGTATTTAAGTAGCTTTCTATTAACCAGCAAAGCACAGCAGTATTGCATCACAGCAACACTGTGACAGACAAGCAGACAATCGATCTTCTCTTTTACACATCAATTTGAAATAGAAAACAAAAAATCCAAACCCACACAAGCTTCGAGGAAGCCACATTCTCTAGAAAAAATAAATGCATCCATTTATTATTTTACTTTAATATTAACTTGAGGACACCGATCTTCATGACACAAACAGTGTTTTGCAGTTTGTGGGCCATAAGCCAAGGTGAAGTAAACAATAGAATGTGATGAGAACTTAACCTTGAAGCAATAGCGTGTTAAGCGGTGTGTGAGTGGAGGAAAGATATGTAGGTGATGGGAATTTACTGTGATTACTCGAGATGGAAATTTACTGAGCCTGCGAGCCGGACAATATAAGTGTGACCCTTTGAATAAAGAATTGGTTTTGATCCTGCACATTGGAGTTCATGCATCTGTCCACCACATTAACCATTTGGTGCATTTCTCTGAAGCAGTTACACATAAACAAAAGAAATATTTTCTGCCAGTTACCCTGTTCTGCAGTTGCATTGTCCCCAATCACTGTACTTTCTCTAAAAGGAGTGCTTTTAGTGCCAACCACAGTGGTTTCCCTAAGAAAACTATTAAGACCTTAAGATTCATATCTCAAAACCCTTGTTAAAGATAGAATCATTAAATTCTGAGAGTAATAACTTTAAAAAATGGAACTTAATTAAACAGTGAACCCTGAAATAAGATTAGAAAATTACTAGTCTTCCCCTCTGTAAGCGACCCAAGACTCAAAGCCTCATCCTCTACAGTCTTCCGTTGTTGTTTTGGTTTGGTTTGTTTTCTAAGATCCGTTACGCAAATAGCAGGCCTGACTTGCATATTACATGGTTACAAAAGATTCACAACTGTACTGTGAAGACAAGCTCCCTTTCAGCTGTCAAAGAAATGAGGGAATGGAAGAAAAAGGAATAAATTGCAGCATTTAAACATGGATCAGGATATGCGGGGTTTTTTAAAGGAAAATCTGACATCTTTTCACTTGAACAAAGGAGCAAGGATACACTTGGGCAAATCCACGGCTGTCCTATGGTAGTGAAAACAGAACTTGCTGGAAATCACAAAACCTCCTCATCCCACACAGCTTTACATGCACCCACTTCTACACACTAAAAGCCCTATGGTAATGCTGCTTCTCGGAAAACTAGCCCAGACATCTGCTCTGGCATCACAGTACTGGTATAGCCTCAAAGAAAAAAAGTAAGAACACCAGGCATTTAGTGTAAAATGTTAGATAACTTAGACCATTTTCTATAAAAAAGACGTGAGCGCTTCTAACTGTCTTGAGCCAGGGCTGCCAAATATTGAAAACCACCACTGCAAAAGTACTGGGAATGTCACAGAGAGAGAGCACGTGGTACTGAGCTGCATAGTGTCTTCTTTCCATGCTTTGTATATTTTTGTTCAGTTTTTTCGAATGGTCCCAAACTGCATTTAAGAACCCCATGTTTTTCAGTCTAGAATCCTAAACGCTCTGAATCATCACAGCCACCTCCAGATGGCACCAGCCACCCTTGTTATATTACAGAGAAACACATTTGCCACTTCTTACTTTCTCGACTTCATCACTGCACACAAAACATGCCCATTTGCTTAATTTTGAAGTAAAATTTGGTAGGCTACAAATGGTTGTCCCAACTTACATGCATTTTATAATGATTTATCTCTTCATTAATAAGCACTAGGCTTATTTCATCAAAATGTATAATGTCTTCATAGACACTGTAATTTTGTGTTGCAATAATGCCTTTATGAGAGCAGAATAAAACAGGTATCTCTTAACGGTATGTATGTCCAGTTTCCAGTTTATAAAAAATAATATCCTAAACATCATAATACAACTGCAGGACTACTAGAAAATTATTTTGTTTTACCTATATGAAAAATATACTGTATAAAACAGCAATGGATTTGAAAGTTATTTGTTTTATTTCCTCACAGATTCCAGTGAATTTCTTGTGATTCTGGGTACTGCTTCTAAAGCCAGACTTTTAATTTCATGGCTAACTTCATGACAATAGTGTTCCTTTGTGAGATTGTAATACAGATATCTTGATCCTTTTGCTAGATAAAAAGGGCACTGCAGTGATTCCTTGGGAATCATATTCGCAATACATGACCATGGAGTCGACGCGTATCTCAGATCTTCTCACTAAAATAATCTTTCCACAGTAACTACATCTGTATATCACCAGAAGAAAAAAAAAAATCCGCAAATGTAATTTTCAAGTTTGAGAAATTTTCCTTCATCCACTAGTTGTTACTTGCAATTCCATACAGCCACAATTTTTTCATAAAGACATTTTGCTTATTTTTTTAATTTCTCTCTTGTGTATGTATTAGCATGACACATACTCTTTTCTAGCTAGTTTTCTACATATCAAACTTGGTTTTTTAGACAATTTTTCCTTTCTTGATTAGCTATCAGTATAGCCCTCTCATCACGGCCATTAGTAGTCCCTGGTTGAACAGAAATTTCTTTTCCCTTCTTTGTCCTCCAGACCAGCCACTCTACAGGTTTCAATACTTTATGTGAAAAAAAACTTGAGTTTACATTTTTTTGTCTGTGTCAACGCTGAACATACCAGGCCGTTAAAGTAGCTACAAGACATGTTGGCCCCTAATTGCGACAAAATCATGCCCAGAGCTCAATCCTACATCCGTAAATGCAAGATTTCTCAGGATTTGTGCAGGAAGATCCCTACAGAGTTGAAATGTTTTCTCAAAGATGTCCTAAGAGGAGGAGAGCACAGGGAGAAGGTGGAGGTTGCAGTCCTCCCTTGGGGGTTGGGGTGGGAAAGGGTACTGTTATCCATCAGTAGAGTTACACTGGCCTTAGCTTGTGTGGAAGTGGAACCTCAGCAACAACCTTCCCTGCAGACCGCAGCACGCAGTGACGGTCCGGAGAGCAGACCATCAAAAAAAATTTAAAAAAATTATTTTAAATATTTATATAATTATATA
>VZRU01021175.1:12914-70625 GCA_013398155.1 Pedionomus torquatus | reverse complement strand
CCCGTTCCTGGGCTCCGGCTTCCTAAAGGGGGCGGGCAATTCGTCCTGGAAACGGCTAAAGTAAAGAGGGGAGGGGAAGGGTGAAACGTTGAAGGCCGGAGAAGTGGGCAAAGCCTGCCGGCCCTCTGCCTTTGGAGGGGGTGCTGGACTGAAGAGCTAATTAATGGGGTGAAACAGCCACGCCGGTGTTTCTTGGCTGATGGGATGGCAAGTGAGAGAAGTAAAAATCATAGCGAGATAGTGAGAGCGTCGAGGTGGTGCCTGGTGTGTGAGGTAGCAGTGCTGTGCAGGCGGGCGCCCCTGCGGGGAGGGGGACAAGACCAAGATGGATGGTGGAGGTTGGCTGGAAGCAGGGGTAGCGAAAGGAAGGCATGACATTGGGGCTAGCAGGAGAAAATAGGGCAGGGAATGAGCCTGGCAGGCGTTTCAGAGGGAAACGGCTGTACATATAATGAAGGGGAGGGAAAAACCTTGAACGATTGTGCTATAGAAGCGTTCAAGCTCCTACATACAAAAAGGTGTGAGCAGAGCGGTTGCTCAGAGCATCAGAAATAATGCAAGACTTTCCTCCAAAGATCAAGGAAAGAAAATTTTAGAATAGCTAGGGAAAGAAAAGACTTAAAAGTGCCACTTTACGAAGTGCCCTTTTTTTCAAGAAGAAATGGCCAATCAAGATACATGGAGAGAGAATAAAAAACCTCATTATAGTGAATCCCAATTTTAAGAAAATCTTTGGTAAGTGCTTTTCAGTTTTCCCCTGTGCTTTGACAAAATTTAGATGTTATTCCTATGTAAATAGCTTATGTTACACTCTACAGCAGAGGCTGTTGAATTAACCTGGGATTTCTTGGATTGAAACCAGTCATTTGCGAATAAACTAAACTAGACAATGCAGTTCAGGAAGTTGCTACAGTGAAATAGTGGGATCCTATGTAATAAAGTATTTCATGTTTTGAGTTTTCAGAAGAGAAATATAAAAAAAAGACATCAATATTTTAGGGTATGTTGATTCTGATCACTGCTTCCTAATGAGAATTTCTTCATTTTCATCATTCAGACCATTCAGTAGGCCCGGTTCTCTACTCTTACATCAGTTTGACAGCAATAAACCACAACTGATTGCCAAAATTACAAGATAGATCTGATGTAGAAGATTGCAGTAACCAGCCCATCACCTCTGACTGCCTGATCATCACTGCTTTCTTAAATCTGAGTTTGCAGCAGTATGCAGCATGCACCACTTGGATTTCTGAGCCAGCTATGAGCGGATGGTGCTTAATGTTTATTGTGCTGTGAAGCTGAAGTCTAGATTGTGTCTCTCACTTTCCAGTTAATAATAGCTATGATTTCCACTTGTTTTTCTATTTGAGTTTCATTTCCACGTTGGAGAAGGCACATGTTACAAAGTCTGTATACAGATGCTTCAGTTCGGTGCTACTAAGTCTCGCTTTGCAAAATATTTTGGCCTAAAGGACTCTTTATTTTGTACTTGTTGAAATCACCTCATCTGTTGGGCTGCCACACCAGGTATCGCACTCCCATGTACTCAGCCATTCAGCATGTTTGCTTATGTGGGAGAACAAGCAGATTGAAAACCATACATTTGCAGAAAAGAATATTCTCATCTGTGATATTGCTGTTGTGAGATACTATACTTTGGGTACCTTGTATCATACAGTAGTTCTTTTACTCAATGACGTGATGAGCCATTGTTGATGAATATGTGTGAGATTAAAAAGAAGGTGGTGGTCAAGGATATGTGCAGGGCTTAAGGGGAGACAACATGGCCTGGAAGGAATCTGGCTGTCACAGTGGACTGGAATTTAGTACAGGCTAGTTTGCCTTCTTTCAGGCAGTTTTACCACTCCTTACATTATATCACATGCTACTGGGGTGAGACCAGTACCATTCCTCCAACAAGCTAACATAAACCGCCTGTCATGTGTACAGTCACTTACACCAGGCTTAATCTTCAGTGGTACAAGGCCTTGTTTTGGTTTTGTGAGGTTTTTGTCTCTGAAAACTTATTTAGTGTGGTAGCTACACACCTGTAAAATAAGACAAGCAGCAGCTGGGTTTCTAGGGGAGGTCAGCACTGTGCTGCTGCTTCTGGTTGATTTCACCTGGTTTACCTCACAATAAAAGTGCAGTTGATTTTAAAATGTGATAGCTACTATGCATTAGCTTTGCCACAGCAAAACCCACCTCCCAAATGGATTTGTCTAGGAAAGGTGACAGCAGCAGCCTCATGCATCTATTTGAGGGGTTGCTCATGGCATATAGGCAGCCAGATCAGACCAGATGACATTCCTCTTTGCTCAATCCAAGCTTAATCTACTGTACAAAGAAAATGGTAGGTAATCTTTGGGTTTTGTTTTTATGGAAATCTGGAAATCTTACTGGCTTATATTAGAAGCAACCTTATTTTATATAAGGTACTAAATGTGTAAGCCATCTGTGAAAAGTGTGGAGTGAAATTGTTAGTCCACAGTATTTGAGAAGGGATATGCTTTTCAAAGGATGAATCATTACAGTTCACCTATTTCAAAAATTAGGTTAATACTTAATGTCAATGATTTTGCACCTTCCCAATGAATTGTGCTTGAAATGCAAAGCAGTGAAAACATTGAGGATGTTTCAGAGTGTACAAGGCTTACATAGTGACTTGGGTCCAGCCTTTGTCAGCCTGTCCATTCTCCCTAGTAATTCCCAAACCCACTGGTCAAATTTGAATTAAAGTGGCAAATATCTCCAGAATTACATATTTCCATAAGTGTCATGAAACTTGGGCTAGGTGCTAGAGAGTAACCTTACCTGTACTCCCTGCACAGCGAAAACTGCAGTGTGAGCTCACCCTGTATTAGTCACAGGAGAATCCACATGGATGAGAATGGCATTTTCCCCTCAGGGGGGAAAAAGCTTCAGTCAAAATTCACACTTCACTAGACGCTGGATAATCTGAGCATAAGGCTCAAATCCATAGGCTTCATTAGTTCCTTTCCATTATTAAAGTAACAGTTTTCCTGACAAAGCAGAACAAAGCAGCTGCCTTTGGACAGATATAGAAGAGTACAATTTATACTGAAGCTTATTCAGGACATTCAGATATTACATTTCTTAATAGTTTTGGTGCTCACATTTGAACTTTCCGTACGTTTCTACCATCAGAGCAGCTAACACAGGTTTCTGGACTGATGCAGAGACTGCTGGAAATACTGACCTATCATTAGTGTCTCCCAGCTCTTTGTGCTTAGGATTCAAGATCTACCATCGATGAGTGAGGATCAAGTCAGGAATCACATGGGATAACTCAACCCATAAACGTGCATGGGATCTGCTAAGCTGCAAAGCTGGGACCTGACCTGTTTAATGTCTTTATCAATATCTAGAGGAGATGACAGAATGCCCCTCTCATCAAGCCTGCGGATGACAGCAGAGTGGTGGGACTAGTCAATGTAGGCAAGGGAAGAGCTGGCATTCAGGGCACTCAGGCTGGAGGAATGGGATGACAAGGACCTCATGAAATTCAGCCAGGACAAATGGTATCTGTGACAGACTACCCTGCAAGATACTGAAATGGGAAGTAGCTTTGGTGTCCTAGGGGACAGCTGGGTAAGCCCAAGCCAGCAATGAAGGCTAGCAGCACCCTGGGCTGTGTCAGCAGATGCGCATCCAGGAGATGGGAGAAGCAATTACTGTCCTCTACGTGACACTCAGACCGCATCTGGAATACTGTGCTTTTCCACCACTGCATAGTTGATCTGCTGTGCTACAGATCTTTCCAAAAGGTCTGTCCTCCCTCCAGGAAGGGGAGAGGAGCATGAACACCTACCCACAGCCTGTACCACGGGAGGAGAGACAGAAAGCAAGTCCAGGGGAGCTTTAGAGCTGTGGAGGAAGAAGGTGTGTGCTTCCTGCTATGGGTGGAGTGCAGCATTTCCTGCTGGTGCCAATTAGAGAGTTGCTGCCCACTGTGAAGGAAGTATGTATTGCGTCCCCTAACTCTTCTTTTGCTTTTTAGTCAAAGCCACCAATCCAGCTGGTGACACAAACAGAAGAGGCAGTAACACAGGGGACAGGGGGCCTTTGTACTGGCGGGAAGCCTAGGACAGGTCCTCCAGACAAGGGGGAGAATAATAATTAGACTGACACCCAGCATGCAGCTTCTCTGAGTCCTCGTTAGCACAGAAGCAATACAGAAACTTCACCTTCCCTGCGTTCACAAGCTCCCACTTCACTCAGGAAGGAACAGGACTTTAAAAGAACATTAGGCATAGAAATGACAAATGAAGTCAGGTGTGATGTGGCCTCTGAATGCCTCGGTTTGAAAGGATAAAAATGTGTTAATCTGGAGAGGAAGGTAGAGGCACGAGGTCCATGGACATGCCATTAGTGTTTTAGGCGATAAACTAATTAAACATAGTAAAGTTAGGAGTGGTTCTACGGCTGGTGATTTGCATTCCTTTTCACTTATGGTTTTGGGCTTGGCCCAAGTTATTTAGGGATTCCCAATAACTCTTCTAAGAGGGTCAGGGTAGGAAAATGTGAGTCAGAAAAAAAAAATATTTCCTTAGTGCTAACATGTCATCTTATAGCCGTCATGAATTCAACTCAGAAGTGTTCGCTGTCTTTCTCAGTTCTCAGAAAGGTTGGGAAGCCTTTGTGCAGGACAGAGTGCCAGGTTTCCTCATGCAGGTGTCACACTGGCTGGGGAAGACTGTGTCAAACCAGATTCTCAAAATCTCCCATCACCTTGCCAGGGCAGAAGAATAAAGAATGCAGCATTGACCTGGGAGGAAGAAAGGAATGTAAGGTTTAGAAAAATTGTCCTTCTGAAGAACAAATCTGTGATGAGACACTCTCTGAAAATAGATGGCAGAAATGATTCTTTCAATTTCTCTATGAAGTAGGGTATTTGAATACACTAAATGGTAGGAAGTGTAGAAAATCAGGCATGTGTTTGCTGCTGCAGGAAAAATGGACACAATTAATTTGTGTTAAAATCAAAATTAGAATTCTGATCATGTGAAAGATTACTCAACTCCAGTGTTTGCTACCAAAGTGTAAGTGCTAATGGCTGGCATGTAACTTATAGTCTACCGTGCCACTTTAATGAATGAAATAAGACCATCGTGTCCTAAAAGGCAAATATTTAAAGGCTTTTTACAGTATTATCATTGTTTATTGTTCTTAAGTAAGTTCAAACATAAATTACCTAACAAAGGGTCCTTAGGAATACATGCCTGTGATTTAATTCCAATAGTTCCTTCCATGCACTTACAAGAAAACTTAGTTGTATGCAGTGCACTGTAGAAAATAACAAGATGCAACATGGAGACCTGTAGCTGAAGACCTATAAAACCGTGTCTCAAAGATGTAATGCTACAGATTTAAAAATAAGCAATTTCTTGGAAAGAAAGCTTGAGAATTGCACCTTTGAGGGCAATTGTAGTCATGGAATGGCAGTAATCATGTTTTACACAGCAAAATGTGTTTCCCTGGAATAACTGATGTTCACTAAAAGGACAGTGTTGCTATTTTACAAGTGCAGCATTATAGTTTAGAAATGAAACATTTCAAAAATTCATGTTAATAGAGGATTTGGGGATAGAGTTTTTCTATTTAGTTGTTTGGGTTTTTNCTGTTTAATGTCTTTATCAATATCTAGAGGAGATGACAGAATGCCCCTCTCATCAAGCCTGCGGATGACAGCAGAGTGGTGGGACTAGTCAATGTAGGCAAGGGAAGAGCTGGCATTCAGGGCACTCAGGCTGGAGGAATGGGATGACAAGGACCTCATGAAATTCAGCCAGGACAAATGGTATCTGTGACAGACTACCCTGCAAGGTACTGAAATGGGAAGTAGCTTTGGTGTCCTAGGGGACAGCTGGGTAAGCCCAAGCCAGCAATGAAGGCTAGCAGCACCCTGGGCTGTGTCAGCAGATGCGCATCCAGGAGATGGGAGAAGCAATTACTGTCCTCTACGTGACACTCAGACCGCATCTGGAATACTGTGCTTTTCCACCACTGCATAGTTGCTCTGCTGTGCTACAGATCTTTCCAAAAGGTCTGTCCTCCCTCCAGGAAGGGGAGAGGAGCATGAACACCTACCCACAGCCTGTACCACGGGAGGAGAGACAGAAAGCAAGTCCAGGGGAGCTTTAGAGCTGTGGAGGAAGAAGGTGTGTGCTTCCTGCTATGGGTGGAGTGCAGCATTTCCTGCTGGTGCCAATTAGAGAGTTGCTGCCCACTGTGAAGGAAGTATGTATTGCGTCCCCTAACTCTTCTTTTGCTTTTTAGTCAAAGCCACCAATCCAGCTGGTGACACAAACAGAAGAGGCAGTAACACAGGGGACAGGGGGCCTTTGTACTGGCGGGAAGCCTAGGACAGGTCCTCCAGACAAGGGGGAGAATAATAATTAGACTGACACCCAGCATGCAGCTTCTCTGAGTCCTCGTTAGCACAGAAGCAATACAGAAACTTCACCTTCCCTGCGTTCACAAGCTCCCACTTCACTCAGGAAGGAACAGGACTTTAAAAGAACATTAGGCATAGAAATGACAAATGAAGTCAGGTGTGATGTGGCCTCTGAATGCCTCGGTTTGAAAGGATAAAAATGTGTTAATCTGGAGAGGAAGGTAGAGGCACGAGGTCCATGGACATGCCATTAGTGTTTTAGGCGATAAACTAATTAAACATAGTAAAGTTAGGAGTGGTTCTACGGCTGGTGATTTGCATTCCTTTTCACTTATGGTTTTGGGCTTGGCCCAAGTTATTTAGGGATTCCCAATAACTCTTCTAAGAGGGTCAGGGTAGGAAAATGTGAGTCAGAAAAAAAAAAAATTTCCTTAGTGCTAACATGTCATCTTATAGCCGTCATGAATTCAACTCAGAAGTGTTCGCTGTCTTTCTCAGTTCTCAGAAAGGTTGGGAAGCCTTTGTGCAGGACAGAGTGCCAGGTTTCCTCATGCAGGTGTCACACTGGCTGGGGAAGACTGTGTCAAACCAGATTCTCAAAATCTCCCATCACCTTGCCAGGGCAGAAGAATAAAGAATGCAGCATTGACCTGGGAGTAAGAAAGGAATGTAGGGTTTAGAAAAATTGTCCTTCTGAAGAACAAATCTGTGATGAGACACTCTCTGAAAATAGATGGCAGAAATGATTCTTTCAATTTCTCTATGAAGTAGGGTATTTGAATACACTAAATGGTAGGAAGTGTAGAAAATCAGGCATGTGTTTGCTGCTGCAGGAAAAATGGACACAATTAATTTGTGTTAAAATCAAAATTAGAATTCTGATCATGTGAAAGATTACTCAACTCCAGTGTTTGCTACCAAAGTGTAAGTGCTAATGGCTGGCATGTAACTTATAGTCTACCGTGCCACTTTAATGAATGAAATAAGACCATCGTGTCCTAAAAGGCAAATATTTAAAGGCTTTTTACAGTATTATCATTGTTTATTGTTCTTAAGTAAGTTCAAACATAAATTACCTAACAAAGGGTCCTTAGGAATACATGCCTGTGATTTAATTCCAATAGTTCCTTCCATGCACTTACAAGAAAACTTAGTTGTATCCAGTGCACTGTAGAAAATAACAAGATGCAACATGGAGACCTGTAGCTGAAGACCTATAAAACCGTGTCTCAAAGATGTAATGCTACAGATTTAAAAATAAGCAATTTCTTGGAAAGAAAGCTTGAGAATTGCACCTTTGAGGGCAATTGTAGTCATGGAATGGCAGTAATCATGTTTTACACAGCAAAATGTGTTTCCCTGGAATAACTGATGTTCACTAAAAGGACAGTGTTGCTATTTTACAAGTGCAGCATTATAGTTTAGAAATGAAACATTTCAAAAATTCATGTTAATAGAGGATTTGGGGATAGAGTTTTTCTATTTAGTTGTTTGGGTTTTTTTTTAATTCTGGTGAATGTCATACTACCCACCTACACATCTGTTTGTAGTGCTGCAGCAAATGCAGTCAAAATGACCTCTGCTGGCCTAGTAAAAGCCAATGGTTAAAGCTCTGTAGTTAAATTCACCCCCTGGAACAAAGAGTGAAGGGCAGAGCAGCTTTCCAGGGTTTGCAGATTTTAAGCTGCCCATTCTCAAAAGTTCACAGCTCCAGCCCTGGCCTGCTGGAGTCTGGCCTGTGCCTTAAAGCCTGGGAGACACACTTTCTATTTTGTTGGGTTTTCTTTTCCTTTCTCTCAGTCTTCCTTTCCTTTAGGTGGCCTGAGAAGAATATTGTGTTTAATTTATCAGATTTCTGATTTACAAAGTTACTAGCAGACATACAGAAATTCTCAATTCAAGCTGGAGAGAAAAAAAAAGTTTTCTCATAATGAATTTGCTTTTGGTATGCCAAAAATTGAGATCTCTGGGACCGATAGAAAGGAAAGGACCTAGTGCTATGAAGGTGATTAGGGGACTAGAACATCTCTCTGAGGGACTTGGGTCATTTTAGTCTGGAGAAGAGAAGACTAAGGAGGGGAGGGGGGTGTCTGATCAGTACATATAAATACTTAAAGGGTGGGTGTCAGGAGGTCAGGGTCAGTCTGTTTTCAGTGGTGCCCAGTGACAGAACAAAAGGTAATGGGTACAAACATGAACATAGGAAATTCCATCCAAACATGAGGAGGAACTTGTTTAATTTGAGGGTGGCAGAGCCCTGGAACAGGCTGCCCGAGAGGTGGTGGAGACACCGTCTCTGGAGATGTTTGAAACTCACCTGGACACATTCCTGTGCAACCTGCTGTAGGTGGACATGCTTCGGCAGGGGGGTTGGACTAGATGATCTCCAGAGGTCCCTTCCAACCCCTACCGTTGATTGTGTGATTTTCACAGCAAATGTATCTTAGAAAAAGGAAAGAGAAGAAATAGAAATAAGATTTCAGAAACTTCTGATTCCTGAGATCTGTCTCATAATCTAGTGGTTGGAAACTCAAACAACACAAAATAACATGTTCATACAATACATGATTATTTGAACAGCTAAGAGTTTTAGTATATCTTAGACAATCTCTATGATCTTATGAGCAGTTTGGATATGTTCTTTAACATTCTTCCCATTTTACAAAGAGACATATTGGAGCCACATTTTTTTTAAAATCTCCAGGTTTAACTCCGAATGAAAGGCAACCCCAAACATAATTGAATGCAGAACTGTAAATTCCATTTCTATGATTAAACAATGACATTCTCTTGCTCAACCTCTGGTAAATAACATTTGTTGTCTATTTACAACTAGGACCTTAAAAAAAGAAGTAGGATGTCATGGGTCCTAATTAGAACATTAATGTGGAAGGGTTGCCAGTCTTCAAGATAAATGCATGAATTTCTCTGCATTCCTGCAGTAACTGTTTTATAGCTGAGACAGATTTGTCACTGACATCACTGAAACTATGTTGACATTTTCTTAAAGTCCTACTGAGCCCATTCCTGCAAACAGTCTCACTGAGAATCAAAGGGAGCAGATTCTTTGAGGACTGAAACTGAGCAAGTCATGTCATGAAGCCACTGTGGTGCTTCTCCATTCCTGAGAAAGACCAGGATTCATCTTTCTTTGGACCCACAATAGGAAAATGTATGCTGTTTCAGCTCCTTTCACTCCACTAGTCTGAGGACTGGAAACTCAAGGGAGAAAAACAAAAATGGGTTGAGATTTCATTCTGTTTGATGACTGCCTGCGAAGCAGTATTTGTCCCATTGCATTATAACCACATTCATTGTAGGACTATTATGGAAAATGATCAAGACTGCTTATTTGGTACTACTATAATGTATAAATGAGTCTATATTATTTACAGTGAACATATGCTTTGCTGTATTTTAGTCTCATGTCAATGCAACCCCATTATTATAAATCAAACNGTTCACAAAGGCCTGCTGCGATAGGACAAGGGGCAATGGACTTAAGTTGGAGAAGAGTAGATTTAAGTTGAATAATAGAAAAAATTTCTTTAAGGGTGGTGGAACACTGGAACAGGTTGCCCAGGGAGGTGGTTGAGGCCCCTTCCCTGGAGATATTAAAGGCAAAGCTCAACAAGGCCCTGGGCAGCTTGGTCTAGTTGGGGGTGTCCTTGCGACTGCGGGGCAGTCGGACTAGATGACCTTTGGAGGTCCCTTCCAGCCTGGATGATTCTATGATTCTATGATTTGACAAGACTACTTTGGTCACATCTTGCTCACTGTTCTCACTGTTCACTGTAACATATACGATGTGCCATTTGTAAAATGAACAAATTCCAGCAGCTGATTCTACTTCATTTAACGGCTGAGTGCATCAGTGTAACATCAAAGGTGTTTTACCTTTTCCTGTTTTGACTAACAAACTTGCTAGCTAACTCATGTAATATTTGTGAAATTATAGCGGATTGTTAGAAATGTATTTAAAACAGTTATAAATCACTAATATTCAAGCTCTTCAAAAGGCACCATACAATCTTATCAGTAAGAACTAAATACCCTTCTTGAGAAACAAGAGGCACATTCCTTATCTGTTATTTGAACAAAGAAAGGGTGGGGACATTTCTCAACCAGTCACCCATTTAAAATGTTTCTAGACAGAATCACACCTGATGGTTTTACACTGCAGAGCATGAATTACTGCAGTGAATTATATTTCATAATGGAGCGAAAAAAGCTACCTAAATGTAAGCTTTTACCATTTTAAAAAATTACTAATGTAATTTTTTATTACATTAACCAAATGTAATACATTTGGTTATAATATCTTTTCTTTTGCGTTGATAAAATATAATTGAGTTGCAGCTTGGAGAAGATTTCTTACAGACATAATTTTCTTAACATTTGTTTTAAATTACTCATTGCATTTTTTAGGCTTTTCTACTAGTTTTAAAAGTACTGATCTGTTTGTTCTGTCACGTCTCAAGGAAACACAAGCATGTACATGTAATAAAACTGTTATGATACTTGTTTGTGCACTTTGCATGCTAGCTGACTAGGCAAGCAATTATGCTAATCTGGCTGCTAAACGTATTTATTACTTGTGCTAGGGTTACAGACACACCTGTCTGCCCTATCTCATACCAAGACATGGGAATTCAGGAACAACAGTGCTTCTTCAATCCATGCAAAACTCTGTAAGAAAGTGCCTATTTGGCAGACCCTTTCCACTCCAGACACTCCAATCCCCAAATATTTGTTCTTTAGGCCATTCGATCCACACATCATTGGGAGGGACTCACTGCTGAGTCACAGGCAGCATTTTGAAATTGTTGTGACTGCTTTTCGGTCTTTGGTGAATCCGGGTGCTTGTGCTACACGAGTCAGAGAAATGCGACTGGAAAGAAGTTCAGTCCTGTTGTGTCTCAGAACTGCATGGAAGATGCAACTGTTCTGACTTTAATGAAAGGTCTTCAGTTCTTGTGGTAAGAGAAGAAGGATCTGAAAAGGGTTAGGAATCACACTGCCAAGGAGGACAAAAGTAATTGTTTTCTTCTCTTCACATTCCCCTCATGGGTCACGCATAAAGTCTTAGTTCTCCAGAGCAAACCCAATGGGGATGGGGTTGGAGGTGCTGGGATACAGGAAAAGAGCAAGTTTCAGGAGCGGTGGTAAATTGTATATCCCAAGATACACTAAATTGGTTCCCTTTCTTATAAGTCAGAGGAAGCAAGGAAAAGCATTAGGTTTGTAGGCATCTGCCTTTGTAGGCACCTTAAGAGGCACAGTCTAGTCCTAAGGCCCAGTTTTGTCAGGACTAAATTCCACACAAATCTGACTGCTCAGAGTTGACCACCAGTGGACACAGGTGACTCTGTGCTCAGAGCCTTACTCACATCTCTGGAGTAATTACTCGGAAGCCTTTGGGGTGCTAACCAATGGAAGACAGTAGGCACAGGGATTTATATGGAATTTAGGCCAGGAGAATCTGAGACTAAGATTAATGGAAGGTGTTGTTCACCCCTCTCTCCCACTTGTTTTGGATAACTAGTAATCAGTCTTCCTTTTCTTTTAGAGGTCTGAACATTTGTGCAACCAGGAACAAATCTATCCCAGCCTCCTTTAGGCTTTCCACAGATAGTCCAGCCAGCTACACTCTGGAGTTGAATTGCCTACCTTCTGCCAGTGATGATCGGAGCACAACTGAATGGCTGTCAGCAGGCCAAGCGCGCACATGCTTTGGAGTGCATCTCTGGTTTCCTAGGGAACCTTGCCCCAGTCCTCCTGCGATGTTCCAAGGCACCCAGGAGACATTTCATTACTACCACTGTTCATGGTTTTGTGCATCCCTAAGTAATCAACACATCAAAGGTGCATTTGCATTTTTTATTCTTAAGTTTCTAAAGCAGTAAAATGAATTGCTGACCATACAAAGCTGATTATCCTTCTAGCTGTAAAACTCAAGAGCCTTGCTCGGAAGTTTGAAGTTGAAACTCTACCTTATTTGTCTCACCTACCCTGCCAGTACGGGCTACTGGCCGGTACTGCTGTTTTCCTTATTATGTTGATCAGCAGGCCACTGTTGCTACCCGTGGCTTTGCTCTGATTTATTTATCTGCTATTGTTCAGGACTAGTTATTTTTCAAAGGTCCAAATTTCTCTCACGGCCTGTATTTCTAATGTCATGTTGCAGCTGTTAACAGCTTACCTCTTACCTTCCATGCCCACAGGCTGAACTTTCTCCAGGGAGTCTTTAACATATATGGAGTATCTTTGCCCAAGAATTGACTATTTATTTCCTAAAAGAAAAAGAAGGGGAAAAAAAAAATAACGTTTGACATTGGGGATATTGGCTAAAATGGTTTGGGTAAGCTTTTTTTTTCACAACAGAAAATATTCTGTAAAAGGCAAATACTTCTGGGGAAAGCAAAGGTTTTATTAGAAAATTTTCAGTCAGTCTTCATATGCATTCATTCATCTGTCTCTAGAGATGGTGAGACCCCTGCCACAGATGTAGGCTTGATATGCACCTTATCTTCTCTTTTCTACATGTAGTGGTCACAGATGTCTGAATACTACATTTTCCATGGCAGGCTGAGGCTTTAATGCTTTCCCCTGGAGGAGAGATAAGAGCCAGAACATGTGTAGACTGAATTACATTTTCATTTGTAATCAGTGATGTGTAAAGTTTCTAAAAGTTGTTGACACTCATATGATATATTCTATCTCTATTAGAGGCTAGTGGATGGGGATGCATGGTCAGATACCATTTTTTTTGCAAAGACTTTCTGTCCTTTTACCAGGCCAGCATTATTTTCAATCACTTCTGTCTCATGTAATGAAATACACAGCCTTATCATTTTCCAGTCTTATTCCTCTTTCTTATCATTCATATTTAATGTATTCCTACCTTCTATTTTGTAGCCATTTACATTTTATTGATTCTTGGGTGCAGTTTACAAGTCAGTGATTTATTATCTTTCACTTATCTTTGTGCTGACAGGGAACATTGCTATTTTTCTACTTCAGATGTAGTAAGATATAAAAATACTTGTAGCTGAAACTGATGAAAGTATAAGGTACACATTTAAGCCATATTAATTGTTGTCACAGATTTTTAGAAAAAGAGAGAAGGAGATTCATGGTTAAGGGTGACACCCCATTTTCTGCTCACAAAGTCTGGTATTGCAGCACATACAATGTACGCACTATCACTGTTTAGAAGGTTGTATAATGTCTAACACAAGAAAAGACATGAAGGATTGAGGCCAGATTTTTTAAATTTAGATTCTGGAAGGTGAGTATCCAAGATTTGTGATCCAAGGATGAAACCGTGTGCCTCTGAGTTTAAAAATAGGATACAATAGCATGAGCACATAAAATTAAAAATATTTAATTTAACATAAACTGCTGGAAAATAAACCAGAATATCTCCTGCAGAGGGTGGGGTCTGGAGCAGCACTGTGGCCTGCATCACTTTCCAAGTGCAGATGCTGGGCAGGTGGGGCAGGTGGGGGGCAGCAGCAGGAATAAAACTCTGGGGGATGACATGGGGCAGGGACCAGCTGCAGTGGCAGGGCACTGCTCACTGAGGGCAGCAGCAGGGAGGGTGGCTGTTAGAGGTTTGCAACTCCGTGCACAGCGGGCATTTCCAGAGCAAGGGTCAGATCCTCCTGGGTGCAGTGTCGCTTGTCCTGCCCTTTGCTCCTCTCTGCTTTGTAAATGAGGTATTTTGGGGACAGGATAGGAAAAATAGGCTGCGGTACTGCAGCTGTGTTGACAATAACCTTTTCTGTGGCTCACCTGCCTAGGCTGATGCTGTTGAAAACCTCACAGATTGTTGGTGGAGGACTGAGTTCATGATGAAATAGCTTGGCAGAAATGCTGCCTCTTAGAAGTGACTTGTTTGCTTAGGAAAAAAAGTCTTTTCCTGCCATTTGTTGGTTTGTCACACAGAGGCTCTAGGTGGGTTCCCATTGCACAATCACAAATCAGCAGTTTCTAGGAAGTTTGTCATTTTTGTCTGGGATGTTGGGACAGTGTATTTTTTCCCCATAGCGGGCTTTACTATTGGGGGGCAGTTACTTGTTTCTCAGCTAAATAGCTGCAACATGCATATCTTTGGGGTGCATCTACAGTCAATCCAGAGCTGTAGGCTGCTACTCTCTTGCTAAGCAAGGTATTTTACCATGAGTAGCAATCTTACAAGATCATCTGTTGGTTTTGATGTGAACAGCTTGCTTTCCCAGGATTTACATACCACATCCCTTCTTTTTTTTTTTTTTTTTTTTTTTTTTTTTTTTTTTTTTTTTTTTTTTGCTGTTGAAGAAAAGGATAGAGCACAGATTGGAGCTCAAGATAATGGCAGAACACTTTCTGTGAGGAGCTTTCAGCTTTGGCATTTGCTCGAGGCTGTTTGGGGGCTGCCGGGAGGGGGGTGTTAATGATCAGGACAGGCTGTGAACCTCTTCTGTTTTCCCAGGATTTCAGAAAAGATGGGGGTAGACCTGACAGCATTCCTCAAATCTGTTGTGTTTTGAAAGACTTTTAGTAACGTGGCTGAAATACAGTCCTGTGATCTCCAGCCACTCATCACACACTGGTGTGGTTCTCAGTTCTCACAGGGATTTTATTCCCAGTCCCCACTACACTGGGTCTACAGGATGCTCTCCAGGTGCTCCAGGCCTGAGCATATCACAACAGTTCCCTTTTTCTCAGTCTCTCTCACAAGTTTCTTGGCCATACACTGTTTCTGTCTTTTCCCTAGAAGAAATGAGACTTTGTGTAGAAATCATGTCTCAGGACCACAGCTGTCCTCTTTGAGCTGATCAGCAACTTAAGCAAATTCCTTCTATGAGGTCCAGTGCTGCAAGTGCTCCTTATTAGTTCCTGGCTCAGCTCTCTGGGTTCCCTCACTGGGACTCCCAAGGGTTCCCAGCTTAGCTGTCTGGCCACCCAGGACAGAGGAAACAGAGGCAGATTTTGTGACCATTCCTAAATTAAATGAGCACGCTTGTCCCTGCCTGGATGTTATATTTCCTACTACTAAGGTCAGAGACAGAATATAAGCCTGGGCAAAGCATTTCCTGTGATCTTAAGTTCAACATCTAGCAAAAGAAATATACTGCTAAGGAAAAAATAACTTGACACAATACCAGTAGCTAGTTATACATGTATCTCTGCTAAAATTTGCTCATCACATGGTAGAGGGTTTTGGGTTTAAGTCTTAAGGCTTCCTGAATACACAGGATCCCCCTTTCTCATTCCTCCCCACAGAGGAGATGTAGAAAAACTACATCCCTTTCTCAGCTGGTCCAGCAGATAAACCAAATCACTCTGCTCTTCATCATTCCTGTAAGTTTTCCCACGTCTCTGTAAATCTCTAAGTCTCTCAAGCTTTGCAGTATTTAAGATCCCAGGTTAATACCTAATCACTTTGCCCTGCTTTTAGTGGAAGTCTCCTCTTCCAAACATCTTCCCTGCAAACAAACTTGTTTTCCCAAGTCTTGCTGCACCATTGTCCAACTTGATGACTGTTTTGAAGGAAAACAAAAACTGTGGATGGATGAATTGTCACTGCTCCTGACCTGAAAATCTTAAAACCTGTTTCCAGTGCTGACATGGATAAAGGGGAAAAAAACCAAATGGTTTTGATGAGTTGTCCAGAACACTGCCATAAAAAGGAACAAATACAACCCACTAGAAAATAGAGTTCATACACACCATATGTGATTATTTAAAATGAAAAGTAATCTAGATATTGTTATTGATTTCACACTCTGAAGTGACAGCTGTTGAAAGTCAGTGTTGGTCTGGTTCTAGTAAGGGAAGGACTCTTTTGGTCATTCAACAACACCCGGTTAAATCCAATACATTTATCTACAAACACTTTAAATGGGGCCCATGAGTCTTATTGTTCAGGCCGCCTTGGACAGCAGGAAAAAAGTGGATTTTAGAGCAAGATGGAGAAAAAGATAGAAGATTCCTTATGGCATCTCAGGAAGGAAAAAAAAAAAAATAAATTCAAGGCACTGCTGCTCTGTTGCTGAATGAGGTCACACTTCATGCTGTATGTGGATAAAAGACAAGACAATTTCCCACTTCCCATTTCTGTTCTGTATTGCCAGGTTAATTGTTGTCATTGTATTCCCCACAAGAGAAGCTTCAGCAGTGGTGCCAAATAAACCAGATTAGTGTTCAGGGGCATTTGCTGGAAGTGATGCCAAATCCATTCTCGATCCTAATTATATGAAATATGCTCCAATAATTTTCCACAAGGTGAATAAAAATAATGCCAGAACTGCCGCTTTCACTAAAGCTCAATTAGGAGGCATTCACTAATCCCAAGACGTATCATAGCTTCTTCTGTGTAATTATATTCCCGTTTTTGTAAGCTGATGTTTACCTAGAGAAGATGAATATCCTAATTCCTGGCAACAATGCAAGAGTGATATAGGGAGAGAAAGGAAAACGTAGACAAGACCTGGCCCGTATCCCAACATTAGGCAAACCGACCTTTGGTTTTGATCTCCGCAGACAAGCTGCTGTGTCTGCACAGTTTGAAGCAGTACACATAGGAGACACACACACTCAAATGCAATGTACAAAGAAGAAATGAGAAGGCACTTAGAAAATAAAATCAGATTATACAAATTATCCTTTGTTAGTCAAGGAACATTTCCCATGGTGTACAATACCTTGTTCTGCAATGAATTTCCAATTTCATGATGACTGATTTGCAGCAGCTGACTAAGAAAAAGGTATGTGTCAAAAACAGGCACTCACTACCAGCAGCTGCAAATTCGGACTTTTATTCAAACTATTGAAAATTCATTGTGAAATTGAGAGGCGTTCTGCTAGCACCTAAGCACAAAGAAATATGTTTTGATTGCATCTGAAAAAAGATAAATTCCTTTACAGCTAGAGTTTAAAGGGGATGGACAAACATGTTTACCGAAATAATATGATAGCAAATTATGTTCATAGTCTATAGTTGGCTCATATAATAGTATCATCTTTCAGGATTTCTAAAGCATAGAACATCTTTGTTTTCCATTTACAGAAAAACCTCATCTTTATTTAGAGAATTTTACTAATATGTGACCTTCCTGTTGTTTCTTCATGCCTTTACCTTTGTGGGAAGTCTCATGAACACCAAAGCTAGTATTACAGAAATGGATGTTATATTTCTTGACTTCATTTACCTCTTTCCATTTTCAAAGTTTCTTCCACCTCTAAAACTTCCAGGGTGACCATATTTATTGTCTGATATAGCATCACAGAATAATAGGATATTATTATTTATGGGACGGGACCCATAAGGATCATCATATCCAGCTCCCTGCTCTTTGCAGGACTACCTAAAACTTAACCTCATGACTAAGAGCCTTGTCTAAACACTCCTTGAACTCTGACAGGATTGATACCATGACCACTTTCCTGGGGAGCCTGTTCAGTGACAGACCACATTCACAATGAAACCTTTTTGTAATGTCCAATCTGATTTTCACCTGATGCATCTTCATACCATGTTTGCTAGGACGAATTTGCAAGATCTTATAATGGTTGGTGTACAACAGAGTGAAACCTGACATTTAAAGATGACAACAAAATCGTTCAGGTGAGTTAGTGACTTCATGGTCAATGCATTCATATGCTCACGGCATACTCTGTGCTGCTGTCAGAATTGATCTCTCAACTTTGGCTAACAGTTGCAACGATATCTCCATAGCACCATCCTCCCCAGTGGGACAGTAAGAGTGCATTAGGATTAAGGAAAAAGCAGATATGCATCTCTTCTCTCCACATACACTGAATTCTGATTATACGCCCCCAGCCTGCTTGCAGGATTAGCTAAGAAGATGATACACAATAGCTCCCACCCATTCAAGCCAAAGTGCTCAAGCAAGCTATTGTTTTCCCCTTGGCAAAAGTCCAAAAAAAGATTTCATTAGCAGTTGCTTATCAGGAATAGGGACAGGAAATTATTGCATCTGTGCTTGGAGACTGGTCCCTGAAATCCAACATGACAGGCAAGCCCTTATACACACACTGCGGAGGTTTACAGCTGCACTGTCTCCACATATTCAAAGTGTAAAGACTTTCTGGATCGCTACTGTTGGGTAACATAATGGGTTTTGTCCCCCTGGCTACATTATCTCCCTATACAAACTAGTACCCTTTTTTTCCAGGAGTGCTGGAAACTTGCCAGCAAAGCTAAAGAGGTGATAAAAGAGGATTTAAAAGGTCTCCTGGGTGAAGTCTGAAGGAGATGCAGAAGAAAGCTGGAGTGTGAGGGGAAGAGGCTGAACTGGACTCTAGATCAAGGGATGCAGAGCTCACAGCAGGTACATCATTTGCCTTCCTTGCCGTGGGTGGATGCCCAAGGACTTCTAAAGCAGGGCAGAGGTGGAGGGAAGCTGCATTGCAGAAATGGCCTGGGATCTGGGGAGCTCTTTTGTTTGTTTGCTTTTGATGGGCTGATTTTGGATGCCACATACAATCTAGCTGTGTCACTGTATTTCCTCATTTATTCTCACAAAATGTTAACTGGAACGTGGAAGATAGGGTATATTTATAACCTCTGGTCTGAGTCTGAGGAATCAATACTATGTCTTGAGAGAAAAGCAGATTTCATGGATGAAGCTGGCAGAGAATGTGTTTGGGGGCAGGCTCTATGGTCAACACACTATACTTCATTTCTGTTCAGGGACTTGTGACACCTGGAAATTCACTGCTAGGCCCCCTGATTTACAGTAATCCAGTTCAGGTCCAAGGCAGGTATGTTCCTAGCCTGTGTTTTAATGAATACGTCAGCATACAGAAAAAAGCCATTGGAAAGCTAACCTTGGAAATAGGTCCATGGCAGTCTAACAGCAAGCCTCCGCCAGGGTTGCATGCTTTGAGAAATGTTCACCATGGGTTAAATCTTGTATCCCATCAATATTCTGTTTAGTTAGTTAATGATGGTAAAGCCATTCCTGGGATCTGAAAAACATACAGGCATAAAAAGCAGTCTCAATATACTGTGTGATGATATTAATGAGCTGGCTAAGTGGAGTTGTTGTGTGCCTCTGTGAATGACATGATGGAACTTGCCGGCACTGACAGTTTCCTGGAGGCTATGCTGGAATCAGGGTAAGGAAACGTATGCAGGCAGTAGACAAAGTAGTTGCAATAAGCATGTTCTCCATTGGAGCAAACGTGGGTGATTAATAGAGCTGTAAAATGACCTGGGACAGGGAGACTGCTGTCTCTTTCCAGTGCCAGGAATCAACATTTTCTCGTTGTTGAGATGGAGTGTATATGTCAATTAATTACCATTTTTCAATAAATTTCTACTGTGACATACATTTCCCTAAAGAAATTATAGAGCAATACAACCAGAACTCCAACTGGATCTGTCACAGCTGAGATGCTAACTGACTGTATTTGCAATTCCTGCTTCCCAGATGTCCCACATTTCTTCAGGTAATGGACAGAAGCAGAAAAAGGGTAATTTGAGATGGATATCTCTGTTCCCAGGTCTCATTGACTGACACTCAGCTTTCTTCTTATTTTGTCAAATTTGCTCAGTGTGATGCTGATGGGTTTGTTAGCCAGGAGTCCCAGCGGAGCTTGAGAAAACCTGAGTGTTTGCATGGGCTATGTATTTGCAGTGCGATAGGAACTAATGGAGGCTGTCTTTACAGAGACTTCAGTGGTCACCGGTTGTGATTAAAACACTGCTAATGAGCCCATTAGAGAAATGGCCTGCCAAGACTAAGCCACTTTTTCATGTTGCAATCATTGTATTCATTTTCCTGTCCAGAAAACAGCACTTTACTTTTCCCTTCAGCAGTTGAAGCTTCAGCTTGGATGCTCTGTCATATAAATGCCATATTATTCATTTCTGTAAACATACTTTCTCCTTGGAACTTTTTGAGCTACAAATACAGTCAGTGGGCCAAAATCACACTCTCTTGTGCTGTCCTATATACTCACAGCCCTACTCACAGGACTAGAATTTAGCTTTCTGTACCTTATTATATTTACTTTGCCACCCTCTCACAGAATGGGAGCAACTAATAGACTGGAGTTCCTTGCAGGATATCTGGTAGAAATAATATTTACCACCTTCTAATAAGGAGCAAAAGTTGTTGGAAGAAAATTAAAGCCTGAAGCACTCTTGGTTTGGTTGTTGCTGTTTCAAACTATTTTTGAATCTCCTCTAACCTTGGAAGACTTCTCAGAGGAATGATTGCCTAAATTAGAATATTTATTTCACATGAAATATTGGGAAAGGAGAGGAAGGGTTATATTAGCTATTTCATTAGAACTAAACTCTCAGGGTCTGTATCCCAGCCTGCAGCAGAAATGTCAAGAGGAGCAGCTGCTACAGCACACAAGCCAGCAGAATATTTCCATCTCTGAACAAGGCAAAGGAGGGGGGAGAAGGGGGAAGCTGAGTGAATTGCATAAGACGTGAACATTGTAAAGCAGTGATGAAGGACTCTGTATGTCAGTAGAGAATGAGCTGAACCCTGTCCATTTCCAGAGATTAAGTGCTATTTTCTTTGCAGAGCTTTAATAGTGAAAACATACAACTGCTTTGGGGCTTTAGTGTGGTTCCAGCAGAGTACGCTGTCTGCTTCAGCCCTTTTTAATACAAGTAATTATTGGCACAGCTTTTCTTACCTATCTGTACTAGATGTCAAATAAGCAAACCTCTTACCCTATTATGCTACCTTGTGCTACCAAAGAACTCTGACCAGCATAAGTGTAAAGCAAACGAACTGAAAAGAGCAAAGAGGACAATCTTTCATGGGTCATTTCTTACACTTCAGTCTCACAACAGCTCTGCGACTAGGTGGGCCATCAGCAATGTCAATAGGATTTATCCTTTCTGTCATGTATTTCTTTGCCTGCATAAAGACAGAATCCAGGTCTTCCTGGGAACTATTTTGCCTAGTATTTCTTCAAGTATTGCTTAACACTAACACATTGAAGTCATAAAGTATGTGAAAGGGCTGGGTTGTTGCTATGTCTTTTTAGTTGATGTCAGCATGTTGGGCTGATGTCTCACTGTAAAGCTGTCATGGTAATATGCCAGGCTTTGGAAAAAAAAAAAGAATTAAGAAGAAAAACATTGGCACTTTAAAAAGCATGCAGAGCATATAGCCAACCGGGGTGCATACTCACTGCCAAAACATATTTTTTTCATCCAGATGTCATTCCTCCAGACTTGTATAAGGATTCACTAATAAACATCATCCAAAGGGGAAAAAGGAGAGCAATGTGTGACTTTGGGTATTTTCACATACTTCAATGTTAGTGAGCTGCTGCTTTTTGACAAACTAGGTTGTGAGTGCACATCTTCTTTTGGCTGGCTTAAGGGGTCACCATCTATAGCTCCTTGCTACTCACCACATCTCCTCTGCCCAGCTACTCTGCTTGCTGAGGGGGTTGTCTGGCCGTTTCATAACCAACTTGGGACCCATTTAAAACTGATTGGTGTAGTCTCTTTGGTGAGAGAGCTTGGCAACTGTTTGCCTGAGCACCTTACAAAGAGGTATGAGGGAAGAGTGGATGCCAGCAGGGAGGCTGTGACAGAGCTGGGGCTAGAAATTTTTTCCTTTAGCTGTGGTAGTAAGAGGTGGCATGGGCACAATCTTGCTTCTGACCTAAGCCACCCTCAGGACCTCAACCATTGCATTTGAGAAGGAGAGCATTAGAGAAGATTACAAGAGGGTCATAATTGCCATGGAGAATTAAACTGTACCTGTAGCCATTTATCACAGCTCAGGCTGATTTGTGGTGACTCAGTCATGATTAGACAATCTTACTTACTGGTTTTCATTTACTATTAGGTCTCAGGCCACTTTCTAGGTACATTGACCCTGTGTAAAGTCCTGGTGATTCATGGTTTGGTGACTGTAGAAAGGCTTTTCTTTTTTATCTAAACTGGAGATACCTGTAATATATCTTCTCTGACTAGTAAATTAGTTCCTTATATATTCAGTACAAATGTAGAACAGGGAGGGCCACCTTCCAGGGCTCTTTGACTCTGGTTCCACAGAATCTTGGGCAACTGATAGACACTTATTGTCCAAAAAGGTCCACAGACCATCAACTTTTCCGATATGTTATCTGCCTTTTGTGTAGATCAAATTGTTTGTTACTGTAAAATGACTACTACCTAAATAGATATTAAGGCTTAGAGATTACCGTCATTTAGCCTGAGTTCCTCATAATGTTCATGCTCATTCCTGCAGTGGAGGAAATTAATCTTTGCTATTAATATTGTCTATTAAAGCTAGAATTCAGATTGGTCCATTTGCAGTCCTTATTAAATAAGGACCCCTGCTGGTCCTTATTAGATAGATGAAGGACCAGAGAGAAGTTCCTTGTTAGTTAAATGAAACCCATGTTTAGCAAAGCTGTTAAATCACAGCTGAAAGCAGACATCTTGATGAATAAATCAGCATTCATGAATAAATAATTGACATGAGTGCTAAAATGGGATTCTCATTTTCATGCTGTTTCTGTCCTTAGCCAAAAATTGAGATGTTCTGCACGAGTGTCAGTGGTGGCCCTTGTGGTGGAGACAAGTAAGGTCAGGTTTCCAAAGGTGTAGATACGATTCTGGTAGGACCAACAGAAGAATCTCAGCCTGTTGAAGGCTCTAGCTCCTTCAGTTTCAATGGTTCTGATGAGTTAGGGAGCTAGAATGAGCCTTACTAGCAAGTTTTCCGTAGGACATTAAATAATGTGAGTCAGGGCTGCTCTGGGAGAAATTCACACTTTGATCTAACAGCTAAAGGCTCAGTGTCCCATTACCAGTTCATTGAAGACTGCTGCCTTTCCCTGTAATTGTGCTGGTTATTCACACCAATAGAACTTTCATCAGCCACCCGCTTCCCAGGGGCAATTAGTTCCCACTTTGCATTACCAATCTTAAGTAGGTTATGAGTCTTGCAGCATTTTGTGTACAAGGATGTGAAAAGTTTCAAGAACAATTCTTACAGAAGAATCTTTGTGGGCTTGTGAGCATAGCGGCTCCATTCTACCAGTGGGAGGGGAGGAATTGCATCCAGTGCTGACCTTCCAGGGTCTGGTATTTTTTTCTACTGCCTAGGCACTACCACAGGACCTATAGAAACCAATCCAGTGTGCCATCTTATTTTGCTAAATATTTAAAATACCTGTGGTTATGGGGAAATGCCAGTTCTGAAATCTACCACTTTAATAATACAAGTGGTTTTCAGATGCTGGGGATAAGGATGCAGCTGCTCTGAGAGCCCAAAGTGCTGTTATTCTTAAGAACTGTGGCCAGACACTTACAATGCCCTTGTGTCTTAAAGCCACAGCAAAGGGCAGGAGCTGGTGCCACCCGGGGAATCAAAGGCTGCCATTCCTCCCTGCGCAGAGTAGGCAGACAGGACCTCTGGAATGTCCCCAGTATCAAAACAGAGCTCAGATGGGACTAAAGCGGTGCCAAGTTCTTGTTATCATTGCTGTGGTTTTCCCATCTCACCTCACACAATGCTTTTGATAAACATAGTGCTATTTGCTGTGCGTGAAGGGCCGGCATGTGGTATAACATACAATCATCTGCAAAAAGCCAGCAATTTGCTAAAGAAGGATGTGAGGGATTCCCCAAGGGTTTTTTTTTTGGAGAAAACCACCCCTACCCCCAACCCCTTTAATTTTTCTGTGCTGAAAATCATAGTATTTAACAGTCATCAAAGTCCTGGTTGCGGTAAGAAGGATGTTACCATCTGGATAAAGAGAGAACATATTGAAATTTAGGGATTGGTGCTTTTGTGTGTGTTGATACTGGTAAAGGAGAACAAGAGGTGATATTTGCGTTACAGCTGCTAGAGGAAGCTCGGAAGTTCTGGAAAGGATGGAAATATGTATTTGAAGACTGTGAAACAGAGCTTGCAGTGCTAGTGCACTTGCAGAGAGAACAAGCAGGCTGGTGTCTATTCCAGGCTGTTTTGGGGTTATGTCTCTAGTCAGATGAGCTCCTCACCTCATATAAATTGACGCACCTCCATCCAAGTCAAGCTACGCTGATTTACACACCGGGAGGTGTGCTTTGGGTTTGTGCAGCATAAGGCTAGTTTCAGTTTTGCTGGCTCATAACTTCATGAGGTTACCGAGTCGGTGAACAAATATTTGCATATTATAAAACCAACAGGCATGTTCTGGAAACAGGGACAGTCCTGGCGTCCTGGGGCATGCATCTGCCCAAGCATGTAGCAAGCCAACTGTGAGGCATATAAAAGCTGCTCACTAACATCAGACTGTGAAATAAATTAAATAGATCTCATCATAGCATGGCATGTGAAAAGAGCAACTGCACCACATCAGACTCAAGAGAAGCTACATAAAATTTATAGGGAATTTTCTAAAAATCCAGTGTTCAGGTGAGACAGGGGGCTAGAAATTTGGGCCCTGACCCATACTGCTGAAGCTAGCAGTGACCTTACTCCATCTATCATCTTACAGACTCTTCCTCTTCACAACTGCAGCAGCAGAACTTCCCTTGACAGCTTCTGATTCCCCCTCCAAATCTTGTGGTCTCTTGCCAAGTGTCCCTGTTTTATTCTGGGCATGAAGCACCTCCTTAGGATAGAACCCGTTATTGGGCGGTTACAGCATGTATCTAGGACACACATATTCCTACACTCTTAGAAGAGGAAATTGTGCCTGGGATTCCCACGTTGTGGGTGAAACTTCTTGCTATAAAGAAAGGGGGGTAGAGAAGCAGAGTAAGAGTAAATTGTTTTACCTATTTCACACTTTGGGGGGAGGATTGGCTACATATGCAGTGAGAACACTTCCTAGATGAGGTTTTGCAGATAACCTGGGCAGAGGAGCCCCTAATTTTGGACCTTCTGTCCTTAGGTATGCAGCATCATGAAAACTGTGAACCCATGGGCCAATGTATCAGCGTCTTTTTTATGTATCTTCAGCCATGGGTTTACTGTAGATGACAATAAAATACAGGTGAATGTGGGACCACAGGAAGACATTTGACTTCATCATGCTCTATTTCTAAGTGATGCTAAAGCTGGCTCCAGGCTTGCCAGATCCTATTAGCTTAGAGGCCTACACCAGCTGGGCGAGATCTTTTTCAACCCTGAGAAGTCATATTTACTGGAGAAGTCTTGTGGGGTCTGTACTTCCAACAAATGCTCCTGGTTAGCCCATTAAAGGGCTTTCTATACAGTTGTTCTCTTGGGTGTCTCAGCTGAAAATGTGGTTGGTTTGAAGTTGCTTATAGGACTCTTACAACTTTCTTCAGTTGATCTAGGGATTTAAAGCTGTGGTGTGTGCTTTTCCCTTATCCATTTATTGCTCTGATGGGGTTTTGTTTTTATTCCCTCCCCAATGCATCTCTGACCTACAGATCATGATGGGTTTCAAGGAAGTGATGAAATCTGACAAAAGCTGAAGAACTCCAGGACACTGACATTTTTGCAGTCACCCCCCAAAAAGCCAGTATTTTGCAGTAGAGTCCGAAAGGAAGATCACCCTCACCAAAAAAATTTTGCAGGAGATGCTATTACTCCCCTCAAACTTAAAAAGGGTGAAAAATCTCCCTGCATTTGTTAATGTACATACCCCCTGGCTCGTCAGTGATTATTAACAGCAGATAATGAGGTTGCAGAGTGACATTTGTTTAAGAGAAAGGTAGGCTAAAGTGGTATCAGAGATCACCTTAATCAGCTGTGTAAAACTCCCTCTGACCCAGCTCAGATGCTGAAGTGCTGGAGGAGGTCAGGAATGCTGTGAATGGCAGGTAATACATTTTGCTCAAGTAATCTCCCTGCCTTGATCATTTCCAGGAGCACACATCCACAGCTGATTTCAGCATCTAGTATATAAAGCCTATGGCTGAATGGATTTTTCCTTGAAATGTTTAAAAAATGTTTTTGAAAATTCTTTTCATATTCTAACATTTTCTAGTCAAAACTCTGCTTTCATAAAACATTTTAAAGGCTTTTTTCCAAGATTTCCATGGACTGCAGCAGGCTTTGGCACACACTCTAACTGTACAAAACCTAGGACTATAAATACAAATTCCCAAGGACTTGACTGGGGGGAGTGACAGATGTATAGCTTGACTCTAAGATCTGCCAGGGCAACATTTTCCAGAAGCAAAAATGAGAATCATCTGTGTTAAATTTATCCACACTTGGACTTCTTTGGTACGTGCAGGAGGAAATCGCTAGGGAGCCGATGACTTTTTAATCTCCCAGTAGCATGAAGTTAGTGCACCGTCTTTGCAGCAATACTGTTTATTATGTTCCTTGGGTAAATTTTACCTCTGATGCAAAGTATATAAAAGATCTTCACAAGGTAGAAGGGAGGATCAATAGCATATGGTGAATAACTCTCTTCAGCGCCTGTTCGAAGCATTGCCGTATGCTCTTATGACACAGTTTAGATCTCAGATCCATATGGCCAGTCTTACTGTCAGTGATAGGCCTTCCCTGAGGACCTGGTCTGGACCCCTCTGAAATCAATAGAAAAGCTCCTCTTGACCTCTGTGGCTTTGGAACCAGGTTGAAATGCATTGATCTCCCATCGCCCCACCGCCTACCAGAGACTTTCTTGCTCTTGGGACTGAGCAGACAAAAGGAACAATTCCTTTGTTTGGTCTGGCTAACAGTTTGAGACCAGGGTTATATTTTTTCCTCTGTTTCTAATGACCTTTGGGGCTGGAAGTGCGTTTCGGACACAAGGTCTTGGGCAGCAGAATGCTGTGTATGCTCCTGCCGTGGCAGGGACGGAAATGTGTGTTTAGAGGGAAGTTCTGATTAAGATCATCAAAGCGTTTCCTTTCCTCAACTCAAACAGACCTGCACAATGCAAGTGCTGCAAGCCAAAAAGCATGATTCAATGCTTTAATCATTAGGAGAGGAGATGGGGATAGAAAGGAATTGCTGATTTTCCAAGGCTTACTGGGAAGGAGATGCTCCATATCAGCTTTGTTGGCATAGCCTTTCTGCCAGCACCTACCCATGGCAGAGATGGGATACAGGGGGAGATGGGACCTTGGTTTGACCCTGTACAGATGCACTTATGCTTTTGTCAGTGGTTTGCAGCGATGAGCACTAGAGGCAGTTCAAGCCAACTGGCTGGAGTGCCTGGCTGAATAACTCACGCATTTGCAGCCCAGGTTAGCAGGAAGGCCCTGGGCAAATCTCACCATCGCGCCTCCTCTCAGTTTTCCCATCTGTCAAAGGGAATAATAACGATTACCCTACCTGCCTTACAAGAGTACCCTTGTGTGGCCTGAGTTGTCTGGGAGGGGGACAGGCTCTGCTGGCTGCTACTGGTCCCAGCGCAGTTGCCTGATGGTTACCAAGAGGAGACCATGCCAGCTGACAGTAAAGAGCTTCAAAGGTCCAGTGCTAACTGGTTACACCACAGGCCTTGGCCCACCATCACAAAATACATACTTTAGTGTTTCCTGAGGAGCAAAGGAAAGCGAACACCTCTCTGGAGGGTCCAGGCTCAGTCCTCTCCTCCCTCATCCCCAAACCAGCTCCTTTCTTCTGCGCTGCTGGGAGGGAGAGGCTGGAGGCTGGCCGCGGTGGGCTGGCTGGGAGTTGTTTCAGCAGTGGGGAGCGCTCAGCTGGCAGCACGCTGACAGTTTGGAGCTGGAGGATGGTCCCCCAGGGACCACTGCCAGATGGCTGGGATTAGAGTATCCCTCAGGCGGTTTTAGCCCCTGCCAGAACAGTGGAAGGAGCCGGAGCTGGAGCTGAGCAGGACTGAGGGGGGCTGAAATAAGGGCAGAGCTGCCTAGGCAGAGAAAGGACCATTGGTGTCAGAAACTGCATGAATACTGGGTTTGAACTACTGTGTGTGCAAATGTTATTCTTGGATCAGTTATCATTGCCCCTGGAACGCATCACAGTGAAGCCGTTTTTAAAAGCCTTGGAGGTTCATTTACCAAATGTAAGGGTGGTCTATTGAAAAGGTACGTGCTGAAATATCTTCTCCACTAGCCTCCACTGTGCTGTTATTTGTGGTTTTACATAGAGGGGTAAGTTGCTGTGCTGCTTTCTACTGCTTCTGTGATGAGAGTTAGCCTTGATTAGCTGGACCTTTGCATGAGGAAGGCAATGGAGCTGCCTGCAAGGACAGCCCAGGCCTCACCTCTGCCTTTCTCCTACCTTGGCTCTGGGCGTCAGCGTCAGTTCACTGCTCCCATACTCAAAAGCCACGTTCCACAAAAGGTGACCTCTCTTACAATGCAGCCTGCAGAAACACTCTCCACAGCAGTGAAGGCAGCTCCCTGGTTGTTGTGGAGGAGCCTGTTGGTCAAGCTGAGTCTGTATCACAGGCAGCTGCAATCTAAATAGGTGAGCAAAATGTTTTAGACATATACCTGTGTGATGAGTGGCCAGAAGGAAAGAGCTGGTTTTGGGACTGGGCCCCTGGTTAGCATCCAGAAATTGTTTTGCTGCAGCTTTGCTCTGTAGAGTCAAGCATGCTGTTTACTCACCAAGCTTTCTCTGCCCATCTGCTTTGGTGCAGGGGGTGGAGAAGGAGAAATCTGCCTTTGAAACTCTGGCCTCACGCAGAGGATCACAGTTTTCAGATGCATACGTTGCTATGTGATGATAAGTATGGATCTGCTAGAGGAGGGTGGAAGAAGGACCAACAGAGCTGAAGCCTTCCCCCTCCCAATATTGTCTGTGTGTTTCTGAGCCCCATGTGACCATGATGGCCATCTAGTTTGTGGCAGCTCAGTCAGAACTAGGACCACCATGTTGGGGACTATTAAGTCTCTGGACAGAGAGAGATGAGAAGACGGGCTTAAGGAAAATGTCACAGTTCTTGGCAAAATACCCTGACCTTTTATAGCCAACGCTGATGTGGTGAGTGAAGAAATTGCTTCACTGGAGAAATATGAGTTTTAGGGAGGGGTTTACGAGGACTGTCAGAAGCAGCCTTACACAGAGAAGAAAAACAGCGCTTCCAGATACGAAAGCACAAAGAAGAGCGTGGGATAATGAAGAGATGCAATGGCTGGCTGAGAGGTTTTGCAGGACAAGGAGAGCTTGAGGCACTGGGAAGGCAGAAGGGTTGAAGAATACAGCTTACTCCCCGATGGATGTGTTCAGACCCCGTTGTAGTGCCTCATACAATCTGGGGATCAGTGTAGCAAGGGCTTGCAGTTACTCAGGGAAAATAAGTGCTGCATAAGTGTAGGATCATTATTCACTCAGCATGTCAACTTGTTTAAATTTCTGTGAGGAGAACAAGTATGCTATGGTATTGTTATCCTGTGTGGAGAGTTTTTCATTTTTAATTATAGTTCCTGAGAAATACTGGCTCTTACAATGCTTCGTCTGTTCAAACACATATATACATCTTAGGGAAAAATACAATAGTGCCATGAAATACTGTTCTTACGAAGTGTTAGAAGAAAGCATGCATGCACGTCTCCTCATATTCAGCAATAAAATGGATGTAGAAGACTAAACATAGAAATGTATCCTACAAATATGTATAGCAGCTCACTGTCAGTCAATATGACTGAGCTGTGTAAACCCCTCGGGTATCTGTATGTAAATAGATACCTTCACAAGCCAAGAGTGAGGTTCATGAAAGAGGCAATGTCTCCTCTTTCCTTCAGAAATCACTATTCCTGCATTTGGGAAAAAACAATTTAGGGATAAACTGGGAGCCACAAACATAACATGATTCAAGGGGGCTCTTCCTGACCACTGTGGATGTTATTTGCATCACCTCGCTCTGACTGCTGAGAACTGCAGAAAATGAAGTGTGGCCATCATCCTTTGTCCTGCAGGCAGCAATTTTCTGCTTGCCTGTGGGAAATAATCCTCTTTTAATTTAATTATTCATTTTTCAATTATTTAATGCAGTACTCTGGGATAGCAGCAAGGCTTTTGGTTAGTTTTCAAATTGCTGCCACCTCAGACAGCAGAACATTAGGATCCAGCTCCCTGGGAGAAGGGACTCGTTGTCTTTGAGCCTTTGCTTTCATTAGGAGGGATATGCTGTCTCCTTTCTCTGGCTCATCCCTCAGGAAGTTTCCATGTATTCTGCCAATCTGCTTAGGTCCCACAGAGGCTTGATCCTGCCTGGCTAAAGTTAGTGGCTCTGCACGAGGACAGCTGAATGGGGCACCATCAGGAGTCTGTCAGTGTTTCTCCTGTGGCCGACAAGGTGGCTTCTTGGAGAGCTCCATGAGCACCCTCCCTGCTGCCAGCCCCTGTGCTGGGCTTTAACATTTTCTAGTGCAGGAAATGCAGATGCTGGCCCTCCATGAAAGCACTTCACTTTGCTCTGTGCTGGCCTCTCAGGCTGGCATGGGGATCACTTCTGGCATGGCTACGGTCTTCATTGGGACTCGTTTTCCACTCTGAGCTGAGTCTGTGTTTATTCCTGAATGACATCATCTCTGGTTTGAGGTGCAGGAATTAGCCCTAAAAAAATACTGCATCAGATATAAAAGATGCTCATACAGTACCGAGCAGGAAGAAGTTTAAAGGAAAAGAGGTCAGTTCTGCTGTCACTTGCACAGTTTTTGGTAGATGTAGCTCCATTCATATCTGGGTAGCTAATTTTGTTTTATGCCAGCAGTAAGTGACAGCAGTCAGACCTTCCTCCTGCAGCAGCTAAAGTGAAAAACATTTCTATTTTTAAAGTCAAAAGCATTTCTTACTTTTATTTATCATGTTTCAGTTTGTTGGCAGTGGTGGTGTAAATGGCATAGAAAAGTTAAATGAGCGATTTATGGCACAGCTCATGACCCTAATGCTTGATGTCACAACACTCACTGGACATTGCTTGGGCAGCAGAACCAAGGAAGCCTGGGTTCCTGGACAAAGATAAGACTGAGGGTGTTCATCTCTTCCACCCTAAAGCTGCTAGAAGGGTCTCTTTCTTCTTTATGGATGTCTGGTTTTGCACTTCTTCTGGATGCTTAATATCTCTAAGCTTTCTAGGCCTCTGTAAAATTGGATCAAAACTGGGCAAAATATTAAAAAGCTGTTACAGGAGTAAGAGGGGAAGAACAGGGAGAAGAAATTAAGAGGTTGCCCAAGTCTCTATTTCCCCGGTAAATGCAACTTAAAAAGGGAGCAGGTGTTTGGTGGGATAGTTTTCAGGGCAAGTCCTGGCTCAAATAAACACCTCCCCATGTGTGGAAACCTGCAGAGAGACAACATCCAGGCTGGTAGACAGTTGTCTGAATAAGAGGGGAAAATCAGAGCAACTCATAACAATTTCTCGCAGCACCTCCAGAACCCGGGTTGCTCTCCCTGAACAGCAAACCCCCAGCCACACCAGTGTGGGGATGAAGAGCTTCCTTTATTTTGTCTTTTCTAATGGCTGGTTTGTGACACAGGAAGCCAGGATGGAGGTCAGGGGCTGATTCCAGCAACCCTATTGCAGATTGGGACAGTGCAAGGATGGCAAGAGATAAGCAATGCAGAACAAGCTTGTGGCTGACCCTGCTTTTCCCCTGGTGAATTTGCAGGCTTATTGGAATACAAGATTATACTTCTTCCCTTCTGAGTTGTAGTAAATCCATTGGTAAGGTGTTTCACAGAGACATTTTGTCCCCTCAAAGGAAGGAATTTCCCTCCAGCTAGGAAATTTATTCCCTGTAAAATTGAACAGGAGAATAAGATTTCCAGAGAGGGCCTGCAGCTGTAATAAAGGATTATTGCCAATTTCTTTGGCTGTGCACACAGATCTTGGCACTCAGGTAGCAAATTTTGTACACCCAAAACTCCACAACCAGGGGTATGCAAATGCACAAAACCTTCACCAAACAATGAGCAGTGGATCTGAGAATGCTCATCTCCTGATGAAACCAGTGGTACATGTTAATCTCAGGCAACCATATTGTTCCCTGAATTTCCTAGGAAGCTGGTGACCATGGCTCACCACTTCATCTGGCCCCTCCTCAAGGCAGGGAGCAGGACTCTCTTTTGTTGCCTTCACAGGAAAGTCGTTACACTGATTGCATTAAAGATTGCAATGTGCTCCAAGTGCTAGGGGAGCCATACAAGTACCACTGCCTGAGATAAATATAAAATGCTATAATTTAAAGGCTCTTGTCTTTCAGTTGCTAATGGCTTAATTAAACAATAACATTTAACAGATGTGCTTTTTCTCCTCCAATAATTCACTCCATCTGTGTCAACATAACTAGGCCCAAATTAGTGCATCAAAATGTAGATGTTAATGTCTTATTTCAGTTTTTATGTATTAATGCACATATATATTTACATATATATTGTTTCATCTTGTGATGAGGTTAATGCCTCCTTAGAAGGAGGTATTACACACTATGGAATTTAAAGAGCATCTCTTAATATGTAGAGTAAGAACAAAAAAGCAAAAAACAGAGAAATGCAAATAGAGATACCTTGAAATGAAGAGAAAAATTGGAACATGTATATTAAGGGTATTACATACTGAAGTACAGGACCTGTGGCTCTGTGCTCTGTAGGATAGTGAATATTTTGTGATCCTTCATTTCGGAAGAATTTTTTCTCCTAGCTTCACATGCTGAGAAAAGAGCTTGCCTTGCTGCATGTGAATGCAGGTGACCTCTGAATCCCTGGGTTGGAGGAATGGATAACTTAGGCATGTCTGTAGAGAGCTTTGTTGTTTTATGAAATAGCTTTAATAGTGTTGAGATGAATATAGCTCTCCTGATTGTTATTATTATTACTTTAAAACGCCCTTACTTGTGCTAAGTGCTTTCTCAAAGACACTTGGGAGAGTCCTTGAAGACGTTGTGGGCTGTGACCTAGGTCCTGCAAACTTTCCTGTGTGATGGATGCTCCATGCAGAGGCAGTCACATTGCTGGGGTAGCAGAGAGAAGGGCAAGGAGGGTGGTAGTACCTGCTGGCTCCATGTTGTCCTGCATCCTAACACACACCACCTCCTGTATGCTGCAGTCTCAGCCTGCCTGGTAGTGGGGACAGGATGCTGTGGGGCACTGGGCACAGCCTGTGGCCTCCTGCGTGGCTGTGTGACAGGTCCCACCACCAGGCACTCCCAGCCACGTTGTCCCCCAGGGAGTCCGCAGGCTCTCCCAGAGCCAGCTTGGCGTACGAAGAGGCTGATGAGCGAGCACAGCATATTCCTCGCTGCTCCTGAGACTGGTCTTACAAGCCACGCGAACTTCACAGCTGAATCCAACTGGGTGATGCCCGGGCAGGAACACTCCCAGGTCTAGATCCTTTCTTTCCTTACGATCTGCACAGAATGCTTTTGCTATGGATTCTTATGAACTGACTGGGTTACTTGACTTTCCCACAATTTAATTTGGATTAATTTAATTTTAATCAGTCTGTCCTCTCAGCATCCTATTAACCTTCCAATGAACTCTTCTTATAAGGGGATTGGGGAAGCAGACAGTCTACATCTGTTAAAATACTAGTCTGCTCTTTGGGTTGCAAAGCACTAGACAGCAGAATAAGTTGACATGGTCAGAGGGGATGGTGAGTGATGACCCAACCCTGTTCTCAGTGGAGACCCCCAGCAAAACTCACCCGGTGTCCCCCTGGGTCCCCTTCGCCCAGCTCACCCTGGCAGTGGTGTGGAAAGCACCTAGAGCCATCTCTGCCATGAGACTACCAGACCCTGTCTCAAAAGCATCAGACTTTGGCGATTCTGCCCTTGCCAGTCTAAACCCAAGGGGACACTGCAGACCCAGAGAAACAGGCAGTCCCTAGTAGGTGTAACCTAAATATAACAGGATTAGAGTTGTATCTGCCTAGTTTTCCTTCCTGTCATACTGCCCAATTTGCCATCTGTTTAAAAATTCTTTCAGACTCTTAACCAAATTCAACTTTGGCCTCCGTGTTAGCACCAGTTCAGGTAAATTTTGCTGCCAATCAGCCATGCTATCTTCACACATTACCTCAAAGAAAGAGAGCTGTTATTGGCAGGGTGGCATCGAGACTTTCCCCTGAGTCACCCCCCAGTTTAATATTTCTTCAAATTAAATGGGGGTAGGTAATAGGGTAATTTAGCTAAGAAAGGTCTGCGGAAAATGTGATTATTTTGTACTTTTTGTGGTCTGTGGATAACTCTTCACTCATCGTCAGGAAGAGAGCAAGATGGCTAACTGGGGGTCCTCAGCATCACAGAAGTCAAACTTTGCTGCCTTTGCCTCATTCTGACACGGGAAAATTCCCAGTGACTGTTCCCAGGTTTTGTCTGCTAAGGACTGACGTGTTGGTCATTTGAGTTATTCAGAGCCTATTTCATCTCTTTAAAAATAGGTATCCAATGACCGTGTCCATCAGCTATTAAAAGAATAGATATTTCTGAAAATCAGTGGGGCTCTGCCAGTGGTCTCTGGAAAACTTGTATGCCATTTCCTTGCCAGGATTTCTCTCCCGCACAAGCAGCTGATGCCTTTGCCACTAGGGCTGGTCCACAGCTATGAACAGGAGGAGAAGGGTTTTGCATTGTCACAAATGGGATGGAGAGTCCTTTGCAAAACAGCCTTTTTATGAGGGTGCAGTTTGAAGTTGGGCATGGAGAGATAGGTGGTGGGTGCATGCCAGTGCCATAGCCTAATGCAGTGGGCTGTGAGGACATCTGCACAGGGTCCAGGAGCTGACAGGCTGTCCCTGGAGGGGCTCTGCTCAGGGTTGGGCTGAGCAACCTGGGCAGAGCCCCTCCCGGGAGAACCCATCAACTCAGCAAGACCACAGCCACAGGATGTGCTGTGTGATGGAGACAGCCCTGTGTGAGATGTGCAAGGCTTGTCCCATGTCTATGTTACAGCCTGGGCTTAAACACCCAACTGCAGGTACCTGTCTGCAACCGCAAGGCCAACCTTAATCTCAGAAGTAAAGTCTTCCCCTGCTTACTAAGGATAGTTGTCTCTGATCCTGCTAACACCCGGAGCTCTGACAGATGGGCTCTGGCAGTCTTAGCTGTGGGGCTCAGGGTGTCGTGACCCCCGTTTCCCTGTGCCAGGGCACTCCCCAGGCTGCCACAGCAACTTCCCCGAGTGATGCACAAGATGTCCAGTGTCTTAACCCGCTGCCAGCCACACCAGCACAGCCTGCTGCTCACTACATCCCTCACTGAAGTCATTCCAGGCTCAAAGTGTTTTACCCCCAAGAGGACATTTTCAGGATGGGGCCATGAAGAATGCAGTGAAGATGTTGCGTGAGAGGGGCCTCCCCTTTTGCTAATGACTCCTCCAGTACCTGCTCCAGCTCCACCTGGCTCTGTGCTTTCTGTACTGGTTTGTGGGCAGAGATCTCCAACAAGAATCAACTGGTGCCGTACCGCTCTTGGAGGATTACAGTTCAGTCAAGAAAACAGCACTGGCAGATCATCATTGCAAAGTCAGCCCCTCGGAAATTATGAGCTGTTAACAAGGACATGGGTTGGGTAACATTAACTGAACAGCCCCTACAATGCACAGACTTTAATTACTAATGTAATTGAATGTGCGTTAGTCAAAATCTAATTTTTCTGTGGGACTCTTGCCATCATTGGTGCATGAGATAGAAATCCCACATGATAGCTACTACTGAAAATAGTATTATCCTGTTTCCCCATCTTGTTTCTCCCTTATCTTTCAGTCCAATTTCATTCTTTTCTGCCCAAGCAATCCCAAGTCTCATTCAATTTCTCATCAGTTTTCCCTCCATCTTCCTGCCATCTCCCCAGTCACTCCCAGGGTTCGTGGCTGTGACAAACTTTTCTGGGTCCCTCAGGGATCAGGTGAGCCCACGTTAATCTGCTGCAGGCCAAGTAATCCCCCTGGCTAAACCCAGTCACTGGGTGTCTCTTCTTCCACCCACTGGTCTGCATCATCTGTGCCCAGGGTGCCCAGGGTGGCCTGGGCAGGTCAGTGTGACAGGCACTGCCAAGAGAGAAGCAGGTTGGAGCCTGGAGGGACGGAGGACGTCAAAGCTCACCCTCTGCCTTAAAATTGCCTACCTTTAAACCAAGCCTGCGTAAATTATGAGGAAACAAAAAGCACTTGTTTGCTGTCTGCGGAAGCGCCCTTCACTCAGGCAGGAGTCATCAAACCACCTTCTGCCATCGCTCACCTCTCTGGTTCAGTGAGGCAGATATCCCTTGGGCACGGCTCAAAGCCACTCTTACCTGTCCAGCCAGGTGTCACCCAACAATTTCTCAGAGGCTTAATTAAACTATAAGCAAATGACTAATCCATTGTGAAGCCAAGCACTCTCTTCCTTCTCGTGGCCACACAGGCAGATTTCAGACCAAGACCTTCCCTTCCTGCAACCGTGTGTGTGACAAAACCATGTAACTGGGATTCTTTTGCTTGCATACTCGGATGCCGGAGATTAACAATGCATGTGGCTTTGTTAACAGCTTTTGTCTGAGAGCAAGCTTAGTGGCTAGCCCTCCCTCTCCAGGTGGGAATGGGATTGGGAGGCTGTCCACTGGCACTGCTTTTCGTGGGATGTGATGAGTCAGGACCACCTTCTTCTGCCATCTGCACCATGTCCTCGTCCCTTCATGTGGTCTCTCTGAGCATCCTCTTGCTCTGTGGCTGTTAACAGGATGAGAACAGGGAAGAAATTATTCCCCTGCTTTTAATCCCAGTATCCATACCGGGACCTGCGGATGTTCAGATGGAGACCCCAAAGCCAAGCAGTGGCACAGAGCAGGAAAGTAGCTCGAGACTCTGAGAGCATGAAACTATTGGGGAATTCCACCGAATTACCGAAGTTCTTACATGTATCTTAACATATGGTCTTGTTTTCCAAAGGCTTATACCTAGCCTGAATTTGGGAAGATTTTCACAGGAACAGCAGAAGGCACACCCCAAAGGCCTCTAACACCTGCCAAATTTCACAACTCTGCTCCAAACCACAGAAAAATAGAGCTTGGAAAGGTCATTGATATTTTTAGCCTTCCTTCATAAGGAAATGCATCTATGCAATCATGCTGCTGCTCGCTCCCTTTACATTCCCTGCTATTACGTTGGAATTGTTGGCTGGCCTCAGCCAAGATTGACAGAGGAAGGGAAGGCACAAAGATATTAAGTTTCTACAAGCCTCATGAAAATAGGAATTGGGTGAAGCAGAAATCCCAATAATGCCAGCAACGAGAGGGAAGCAGCAGGTGAGCTCAGGCTTTGCTGGACAACAGATTAAATATCCTTCTTCTGCTTTGGCAATAGGTTCCCTCTAGTATATAGGGGATATATTTTTGTTGCATCCTATGTTAGCACCTCATAGTCCCTGGGGCCAGATCTGGTGGGCTCATGGGGAAGGTTTCATGGCTCTCTATTCCACTTGTGAGATGTAGCTGCTAGAAGAGTCATGGTAGTGATGCCCGCAGTGCAGCTTTGCAGGCAGTATTAGAGTGATCTCCTCTCGCCCAGCGATGGTGTTACCTGGGTGTAGTCGAATATTTGGGTGAGTTTGTGTTACATAAAATGTCTTCTGTGATCTCTAGAACCTGATGTTTTCACTAGAACATTAGCCAATATTTAGAAAGGGATGCCTGATATTTGAGTAACATCATTTATTTGCATCCCTCTGTGTAAATATGAGCTAATTACTTTCTCACTTTAACGACCTCTTGCATTTTATGTGGCATATAACATCCTGAGAGGATGTAAAATACGGCATACAAATATGAGGCTATTAAGGCAAAGATTTATTTGTAACATTTGAAAGAAGGATGTTTTGTGCCCAAAAGCAAATCCCCTAGAGATGCTGAATCAGCAGCAACCCAAAGACGAGCAGAACTTTGCCCTTGGCCTCCAGGGACAATCCTATGTCCCTTGTTCCCGAGGGGCAGTCTGAGTGCAGGAAGCCTGCTGGCAGGCCACATGTCGAGGGGGAAGATGACTACAACCCTACTCCCATAGGGTGTGCAGCACCTCGAAAACAGGATTAAAGAGAGCTCTGCAGCTACAAGGAGCCTTTAATAGAGCAACAGGCAGGTCAACAAACAGGAGGAGGAAGAACTCAGGAGGCATTTGAGTGTCGAGCAGGTCCAGGCTGGCTGATGCAAATGCCCATGGGGTTCTGCCAGGATCTTCTAGGGTATTAAGTTGCAAATAAGGCTCTTACTGTACTAGTTAACCTCACAGACTGGATGCAGGCATGGGTCGCCTGCCTTGTCGACATCTTCTGGTCCTCAGACATATGGGTTTATGCTTGGTTCTGCTCAACTGAGTTTTTTTTGCTCAGGTACAGGTTGCCAGGTGACACTGATCTGTGATATTCTTTCTTTGTCACTGGGGTGTCCCTCAGCATCTGTGTCACCCATAAGCATTATCACCTGTGATATTAAGTTTTCTTCTAAGAAGTTATGTAAAATATTTGCTGTAGTGGAGACAAAATAAATGATCCCTGAAGTGACCTGCATGCAGTGCACACTAGAGATTATTCCTGTTCACAATTTATTTTAAGATGTAGACATTAAGCAGCCTGTAGTTGCTTAATTTAATTTAATATTGACACACTGATTTCATGCCATCTTGCTTTCTAAGCCAATGTCACATAGTACCAAGTACCAAGTCCAAGGCTTTTTATCTCTCAGTAAAATTTAACATCAAAGGCATCCGGTTAGTTTGAGAAAGTACATTTTATATAAACCAGTGTGGCTTGGCATTGGTTTCAGTGACCTCCTTTAGTTCTTAGAGCACTGTGCCAGCTGTTGCATTATTTGGCCTTTACCATATGTCACTTTATTAGTTTGAATCTTAACCCTGTCCTGCAATAGAGCCCTAAAGCAGTCAGTCGTAGAATTATAGAATCATAGAACTGTCTAGGTTAGAAGTTGGTCCTTTCCTGCCAGGCAGTTCTCCAGCCACTCTTTCCCAAGCTCGTAGGTAATGCCAGAGTCATGTCAGCTTCTAGAGAAATTACGTGGATAATTTCCGTTCTTGTAGTTTCCTTGGTTTATTCCACTCCTAATCCAAAAGTAAATGACAAATTTTGAAATATCTCTTGGAATCAAAATTCACTTTACAAGTATATTTTGGTTTAATTGAAAGGTTTTCAATAAAACAACAGATCTGTGGTATTTTAATAAGATCGGAACACTTGGCTTAAGCAAAGAAAATCGTAATTTTATCAAAATCAGTACAAAAGTCATTTCAATTTGTTCAAAAAGGCAATCTCTAATAGAAGAATGTTTGGCCAGCACATCTTTGATCAGCTATGCATAGGATGAGTGAAGAGAAGACACACAGTGATGCTTGCCAAATTATCACCTACCCAAGTCTGATGCCCTGTGAAACCCTGGCACCTTCTGTGGTGCCTGCTAGCTTTTTTCCTGGTTTGGTTGTACCAAGTCACACCAAAAGAGAAGGCAAACTAATAGAGATGCACTGGCATCCCCTGGCAGGTCTACCCTCATACTTGGTGGTCACAGGAAAGGTAAGAGTCTTTTCAAGTCAATGAAAATAGTAAAGGAGATGAGCCTGCCTGCTCAGTGTTGATAACAAGTGGGGAAACATCAGTCTTTCCGTCCAAGGAGGAAGGGCAGGAAAAGGATGACTTGGTTTTCTTGAGCTGACCTTGGTTTATACCACTTGTTTTTACAGCCAGAAGCAAGAAACCAACTTTTTAATTTGAGCTATAGTGGTTTATACATTTATATCTGGCAGTTGGGGCTCAGCCCCCTGCTCTGTCTGTGGCAGTAGGTGCTCAGCAGAAGCAGTTGATGCCTCAGGACGGTGAAGAGGTCTCAACAGAGCAACCTCTGTGTCCAGATATCAGATATTCCACAACCAAAAACTCGTAGGAATTTGTTCCTATTTTACCCGCCTTAGCCAAAGGTTAATAATAGCTCATGCTGCCTCTGTGGAAATGGGGAAGTTACCAGAGGGCTGGTGGGGTGTGAAAGGGGGAGCTGGAAGACTTTTGAGGTGCGTCCCTGGGCCAGATGTCTTACTCCTGTCCCCAGGTCCTGATGACCTTTGGCTCAGCTGGTGGTTTGTGCCCATGACTGCTATGTCCTCAGTGTGAGCAAGGGTTACCTTCTGTAATCAGATGTCATGAATGGAGAGTACTTAATCAAGCTGTTTTGTATCTGTTGTGCTTATGACAGAGGAAAATATTCTCCTGTCATATATCTATTAGCATTTTGTATGGAGATAGCATGTTTCGGGCTGTGTCTCTTACAGACAAATGCAAAACCTCCTGTTTTCTATTCTTCCTAAGGTATAAACCATACATCTAAGTAAGGGAGGCAAAAGCCCCTCTGTGTACTATGGAAGTTTTCCGATGACTTTTTTCTTTAAAGCCACATGTATTTCGTCGAATGTCTATCGTATTATCTCTTGGCCTGATAGTCTAGGTGCTCCGTCTCCTTGACAACAGACAACATCCAGCATGGAGTATCCCACTGTCAGCAGATGCTGTGGGAATCTCACCACCCCAGGGGGCAAGAGGGCTCATCCCAGAGCAGGAGGCGAGGAGCCTGTTATCAGGGTGCCTGAGAGGGGGCGGTGGCAGTCCATGGCCAGCCTGCCTTCATCCCTGCTCTGCTTAGCCCCAGGTTAGTCTGAAAAAACACGAACCACAACAAAATTAACTTTTCTGCTTTTCAGAAATGTAAAAACTCGGGTGTGATGAAAGAATTAATACGGTTGATTAAAGGCGAAGATTACACATTAACAATGAAGATAAGCATTTAATTTCCAGCCTTATTGCATTTCAGACCTGAATATTGGTTCCAAATGTGGCTGCAGACTTATTTGCCTTTCTATATGTGTATGTACATAATATACATATGTATGATTACAATCTCCTGCCCTGCTTTAATAATATACTTAATTGCTTTCTGGCCCCACCTCAAGCTGCCTAAATTCATTTCACAGGGAAAAGATTATTTGCTGTTGGCCTTTAGCAAATAAATTGCCTGCCATCTTTAATCTGGGTAATAAAAGGTACTGCATCAGCCTGCTCGCAGTTCTGCACGTTGCATCTGCTTCCACGCAAAGTATTACTGACAGCTATTTTCCTTCTGCCATCTCCAGCAAATGAAGTGAGTAGGTAATGTAAAATGTAAACCCAACAGATTTGCTGAGAGTTGGATTCCTTGTCTGCCATTACTCTGCCTGTGACACTAAGTATGTTATTTGCATATGACATTTGCATTACATATTACATCTGCCATGCTATCTTTTTAAATGCCATGCATTATAATAAATGATAAATACACAGGTGCAATACTTTGATCAACTCACATGTTTGCATATATGCATACTTACACACGAAATCACACACACACGACACACACACGTACATCTGCACGTCTGCAATCACAGAAGCCATGGCTGTGGTTCACACTGTTCCTTGTCACAGAATCACAGAATCACCTAGGTTGGAAGGGACCTTTTAAGATCATCTAGTCCAACCAATGGGAAAAAAAAAAAAAAAAACAAAAACAAACAAACAAACAAACAAACAAAAAAACCCAAAACAAAACAAAAACAAAACAAAACAAAACAAAACAAGAACAAAAACAAAACAACCAAAAAAACCCCCAACAACCATAAACAACACACCACACTACCCAACACTAAGCCATATCCTTGAGCACCAAGTCAACTTCTGTCTTGAATACCTCCAGGGATGGTGCCTCAACCACCTCCCTGGGCAGCCCAATAGGCTTTTTCCCCAAACTATTATACAATGGAGCACAAATTGGAAAAGGGAGAAGACACACTAAAGAGAAAGAGGGACCAGTGTTCAGGTAGGATTTTTGCATCCGAGGAGTCACTGATATGATATTTTTCATTACAGGAGAGCAGCAGGAGGCAGGATTGACCAAGGACATGCAGCCCTTTACTCTTATCGCTTTTACCTGGGGGACTGTGGGGATGTAAAAGGTCCACGGTGGTACAAATGTCATGGCCAGGCAATTGCCAGAACATCAGGTGTGAGGATGCAAAGATGAGAAACACATCACATACTTTAAAAATAATCCAAAGGGAGGAAGGAGCTCCTGAAGATCCTGTAATCGCCTCCATGAGGTAGAGGCTGTGCATCTGTGCTTAAGTGTTTAGGTGGCAGTGAGTGTCTTTGGTGGAAGCATACAGGGCACTGAAATCTTCCAGACTTTTCTTTTTCTTTTGTTTTCTTTTTTTTTCCTTTTTTTTTTCTTTTTTTTTTTTTTAATATATCAGGGGAAGGGGTAGGAGGTGACATTTTTTCTCTGATAGATATCAGACATGTTCCACATATGACTTACCAGAAAATAAGACCAGTGCCAGCAAATGTCAGTGCAAATTTTGCCAGCCTTTTGTACTGGTTTTGTTCAGCTCCCCATCAAGTGAACAGCCAGAAAAGGCATGAAATTGAGAGAGGCAGGACATGGTTGGGACTGGGACACAACATGCAGCAGAGAAAATTGATCAAGGTCAATCCCCAGCGTTGGCAGACACAGAGGAATACAGGATAGATCCTGCATGGGTCTGGTCCTCAATGTATCTCACAGCTGGTCCCCATTTAAAGCCAGGCAGATATGAAAGCATATGGGATATTGCCAGCCTGCCTGGTTTAATGATGGTAAAATATCATTCATCACTCAAGTGGTGGGGGTTGGGCAGTTTCTTGAAGGCAGGAAGTAAAGGCAGTAATTAATGTAATTGAAATGCACAGATGAGCTCAGGGACAGTAGGACAAGAAGGCAAATGGGTGCCCAACAGGAGAGCGCTCCCTTCACTCTTCATGAGATAGAAGAGCTTCACCCACCCCCATCCAGCCTGCTTTATCCCCCGGGGAGAAATGTCCTTTGCCCAGGATGTGAAATAAGAGACTTCCTCTGCAATTGCTTCTGAGTCTTTCTCATGTACAAGCTCTGTGTTTGCCTTCTGGACGCTCTTGGGCACAGGCTGAGAGACTGAGGCAGTCATGCTGCTCCTTCTTCACCTGCGCCGCTTTTCAAGATGGGCCAAGCTGCGCCTGCACCGTGGCTGTTTGGTCATGCTGGGAACTGGACCTGGACAATGTGGAGCTACCAAGGTACTTCTGGGCACATCCATCAGCATCATCCCCATGGCTGAGCACACATAAAGCACAAGGTGGAGACTTTCTGTGTTGAGGGTTACACTGTGCACAACGTGATAATCTCAGAGAATCCCACTGATGTAGCTTCTCTACCTATATCTCCATTGCCTTATTGTGAAAAGCCTCAGGTAGATAAACATGGCTAGCACTGCATCACTGTGCAAAAAAAGGCAGGCAAATATAGGGAACATCTACAGGATGATGTAGCTTGGATCAGTGGGGAGGTGTTTGCCTGGAAGAGAGATGGCTGCAGGGCAAGGGTATGTGTGTGAGGGGTCAGAAAGCAGCTAGACAAATTCAAGAAAGAAAAATCCTTCAAGGGCTGCTAAACACATGGATGTCACCTCAAGCTGGTGAAGTCCCTGAGCCACCAGGTGGGATTGCCCTGGGCAGACTTGTGTCATGCCTGCACCTTCCTCACACCCTGCCTAGGCACTGGCTAAGGTCGCTGGGCAAAGGCTGGGGGGGAGCTGGCTGCCCGGGGTGGCTGTTTTCTGTTCTTGTAGCCCGTTGCACTGTTTTGACATTTCCTCCCGGGTGAGTCACCTTGGCTGGCTTTGCCTCCTGGAACTGGACATTGCAAGGGCAGAAGCTGATGGGACCTGGGGTGCTCAGCCCATCAGCCAAGCTGGGGAGTGCCCTTTGAAACACGAGACCCACGCTTCAGGGAGGCCTTGGTGTGTTTACATCCATGCCACACATGAAGGCTGCAATGAGTAATTGCCTCCTAATGAACAGGCTGCTTTGCAGGTCACAAGATGCCCTAGAGTAAGTTGCACACATTTGTCACAAGGCTCCTAACTTGTTCTGGCCCTTTCTTATTCCCACATTGGGAGAAAGGCAGCCTCGGTTTTGCAATGGAATATTTTGCTCTGTGTGAATATCATAAGCAGCAATGATTAATGGCAGATTTAAAAAAAAAAACACAAAACAATTAAATATGAATTTCAGAGTTTCTCATCTGACATTTTTCAATGCCGTTTCATTGTGCAGCTTGATGACACTTAAAATAAAATCTTTCATTAAAACTTTCTGGCATTGCTGCAGCTCAGTGTTTGTCTGGGCTGAGAAACAGCAAGGCTACAAGGAACCCTGAGCTTGACTAAGTTCACAGGGACAGAAAAATAGAAAGCTTCATGGCTTGATGCTCGGACCAGCAGCCTGCTAACAGCAAGGAAGCTGATTTTAGTTTTACGTGTGCAATTTAAACAGTACAGGAACAAATTGCAGACAAAAAATAAACCGCACAGGTGAAACTCCTAAAAATTGGAGTGTAGGAAAGACAAGGCAAGGCAGACTGTGCTGTCTGAGAATAGGCTGCCCGGAGCCTTTGCTGCAGGACTCCCTGGAGGATACCCCCTGGGGAAGGGCCCACAGATGCTCTGCAGGACAGCCAAGGGCTGGCTGGCTCATCAAGTTCCCAGTGGCTTTAATTGCGCTGCATCTTGAATTTTCCTCCTTCCTCCCCCTCTTTCTCAGAAAGCGAGTCCCTAAGGACAAGTGAAGGGTCACAAGGATAGGCACATTGCCTTGGCAAGCCCTTGCAGAGCCCTGGAGAGCAGAGGCGGATGAGTGAATCTCTGGACTTTTTATCTTTCCAGGTACAGCAGCCGTGCCTGGCCAAGGGCTGGCTGAGGCCATTGCTTCAAAAGCATGCTGGAGAGATAAAAGTGCTGCCTGGCATGGCCCTGGCCCCAGGCTCGGCTCTCTCCTCCTGCTGCTGGCTCTGTGTCCAGGCTGGCAGAGCGAGAGGCAGTGGGAGGGGATGGAGGGGCTGTGCAGGCTCCCAGCAGGAGGAGGAGTCCCAAGGGAGTGCTGCTTGCTTTGGGATGGGGAGAGGGAGAAGAGGTGGTGAGCATAAAGCCCTGGCAGCCTCACCAAGGTGACCTGAGCGAGAAATGGTAAGTGAGGCAAGCCAGGCTGTATCTGTGTGTGGTCACACCATCCCCACTGTCACACACATCCTTGACACAGAGCCCTTGGGACCACCCGTGGGAATGGGCTGAAGTTGCTGGTCATGTTGCTGGCCTACTTGCACTGGGTTAATTGGTCCGTTCTCCTGCCCAGAGGCCACAGCATGTGAAAGAGGCTGGCTTTGTCCTTACCACCTTCATGGAGCACAGGGGAGGCTCAGGGGCTGCTGGTAAGGCAGGCCTGCTTGGGGCATGCCAAGCGTTGCGGGGCTCCAGCTTTCAAGGGAGGATCACCTGCACCACTTAGCACTGGGGCTCAGCTTCAACTTTAGAATCTTAAAACCTAAGAAAGCAATTTTTCCTTACATTCCCATTGGAGGTGGGCTCAGAGTAAAGCCCAAGGCCTGCACTCTCGTTCAAATTTGATATATAAATGTGAATCTGGGGTTCCCAGGCTCCAGCATTACCTAGGGCTGCAGCAGCATCCCAGGCGCAAGCATCAGCAATTCCATGAGCACCTGGAACTGAAGCAGGAGAGTCACTTCCATCTTGAGTCTCTTTACTTAATTTATTCTTAATGAGAGCTGGAGTCGCCTGTGTATGTAAATCACTCTGATTATAGTGGTTTTACTACAGCACCATCTGCTTTCACAGGACTATGTGGTCATAAAGACAGTTGTTGCCAGGAGTGTGTGTGTGTACATTTACACAGGAGGTACAGGTCAGATATCCTCAGCTCCCCTCAGGCAGCAACCCCCTTGGAGACCATATAATAATCCAAGAAACTGTGCACCTCCACACACAGAGCAGATGAGAGACCTGAATCGTTTCAAGATGGTGACTACAGTACTACTTGAAAGCAATATCTGTTTCCTGACATCCTTTGCTCATAACAAAGCCAGCTTCCATGGCATCGGTAGCTTGATGCAGGGATTTTTCCACCTCAAAAGCCTTCTATTTCAATGCTTTTTAAAGTTACTAGCTTAAAAGAAGGGATGGGTATTCTTTTCCTCAGTTCAGGACAGATTTTTCTGAAGAAAAATCTTGCTCCAGCCCAGGCAATCAGATTTCTATTCCTAAAACCGATGTTTGCACCAGGACTGGAGGAGCAGTGGGCACCTGATGGAAACATTGTGTGCGCCCAAGGCGTAGAGCATCCCAAGTGGAGCCAGGCAGCATTGGCCCTGGTGAGATCAGCAAGCCCCAGCCTCTGGAGATGAAGCACAAAGACTTGCCATAGGGAGAAGTGTTAGAGGAGTGAAGGAATAAATATGTTAAAAGAGCAAAGTTTTGTATCTCCAACAGAAATAACATTTCAGACCTGCAATAACACATAGCAGTAAATCGAGCAGAGTGTTTGAGCTGCTAATATATCTCATTGTCATGTTTCTTCTAGGTTTGCTTTGTGCGGAAGGGATTCTGTCAGAGAGCTGGAGCCAAACATTTCAGGTTTATAAAACAAAGGGGTCTTTTTAAATTATTTTTTTTCTTCATGATTTCAATAAAATAAAATGTCTTCCTTGTTTTAATGTTCCCAAGACCAGCCAGGTCTTAGGAAGAGAAACAAAGCAGGGCTCTCTGACGCAGAAGCACAATGGCAGCTGTACACCCTTGTCTCAGCCAAGCAGAAGGTGAAGCATGAGCCCACCACCTCAGCCCTGGAAAAAACATTGCATCCTGAAATGTGCTCAGATGAACACATCCTAGGCTGAAGGGCAGCTCGGGTGAGGACAGAGAAAGGGAGTTTGGAGACTTTCATCCCCTCTCCAGCTTTAGCAGGAGGCCTCTCTGTTTGGTAATATTCTGCATATCTGAAAATGCAACTGCTTAACTGAAGAGTTCAGAGTTATTTTTAGGAGTTTGGGATTGTTTTCTTGTTCCCAAAAGCTCTCTCTAGGACTACAAACAGGAGGCCAGCTGGAGAGCTCTTTGCACATCCAGTGCTTCCCAGAGAGCTGGGGAGGGTTTGCCCCAGCCCCTCGTCCCCCAGCTGGGCTGTGACACCAGCAGCAGGAGTGCTGGCCATCCAGTGCCTGCATCACGAGGATGGAGGACAGAGGATGGGGCATGGGGACGCTGCTGGCTTGTAGAGGGATCACTGTACTGCAGGGACCTGTGTGGCAGCCACAGTAGCTGGGCTTTGGGATGGTGAACTGCTGCTTTCCCCATCCCTGAAAGGAGCAGGATGGAAACAGCTTTGTCCTGATTCATTTTCTTTATTCTCCATGATAACACCATGCTGGAAGGTGTGGTGCCTGTCACGGGGGCTGGCATGGATCTGCCGGGGCCATGCATGCAGCCTGTGCAGCAGCTCAGAGTGATGGTTGCAGCGCTCTGGCCATGGCCCATGTGAGCATGGGGGTACAGAAAACCATGTTTTTCATCTGCACTTCTCATGGTGATTATTTGCAACCTTTTGAAGAGATTCCAATGATTCAGAGTCTTTGAGTTGGAGCTGAACTTCTGAAAAGCCAGGCGCTACCTCCAGCAGGACTCCTGAGCTCAGTGCAGGAGGCACTAGGTGAAGCTTTACTGCTGAGTTGTGAGGAGATAAAACCAGGTCATCGTAATGGTCTCCTCTGGCCTGCACATGGAAGGGTTAGCCAGCAAGACAGCAGCAGGCTTTGCAGGGAGCAGGATGCAGCTGGGCTCGGTGAAACCAGAGCGTGGGGGAGGCTCTGCTGCTCTGCAAGGTGGAAACAAGGCTGTCCGTCATGTGGTGCCTCCTCCTAAGGACCCTCCACCAGTTTTGGATTGGGATCTGCAGAGGGCAGCAGAGAAGGGAGCTGTGGGACACCATCCAGTGTGCCCTCCTTTGCACTCCTCCTTGACTGAGCTCAGAGCTGTGCTTTGCCCATCCTGCCCAGCTGACTTGGGCTGTGCAAGGAGAGGGAAGGGAGGGAGGATCTCCAAAAGTCCATTGTGGTGGCCCTGCTTTTACAGACAATTAATAATGAATCACACTTGAGCAGGTTGCAAAACAAAGGTTATAGCATTGCTGGAGGATGAAAACCCAGCGGGAGCAGGTGGCAGGAGAGCTGACTCCAGGTACTGTCAGCTACACCGGCTCGCAAGCAGATGGCACAGAGAAGGAGAGGCTCTGAATTTGTGAGCTTTGGCTTTATTTCAAGTGGGGGACAAAAAACACTGTGGAAAATTGCCCCAAGGTGCATCCCCATAGACATGTTTTTTGCCCATGAGTTTCCATGGGGCTGCACTCAGGTGCGGTGCAGGTTCCAGCTCCGTATTTATCACACAGGAAGATAAGCCCTGTGCTGCTCACGCATTGCACCTTCTGCTTTGTGGTTACTACCTGCCAACAACAAGCGGGATGTTTGTTATAAAACAGAGCCATTTTTAGAGCAGGAGCCCAGTGGCCGGCTGCTGACCGCTTATCTCAGGAGGGGCAGGCAGCTGCGCACCAAACCCATCCCTGACCTCCAGGGCAGGAAGGCAAAGGGGACTTTCCACATTTAAACTTTTCCATTGAGTGTGCCCAGGTGATTCGCAGCAGTAAAATCTATTCCCAGTAGGGGCCGGGTGAGGTCGGTGCGTCAGGTCTCCCCGGCAGCCCATAGCTGGCATAGCTCAGCTCTGCAGGGAGCATGGTGCTCCAGCCCTGGCTCCTACACCAGGCATGCTGTCCCGTGCTCCTCCTCACAGCGTCTGGTTTGTCTATGGACTAATATTTTCCATTCAGTGCATCCAAAAAGAAAAAAAAAAAACAAACAAAATAAGTACAGCCCAACTGGGATGGAGAGTCCTCTGCACCCTGGTGCCCTGGGGCTGCAAATACTCCCCCCTCCCTGGTGAAGACCTACAGCCAGGACTCTGTGCTCCTCACTGCCCAGGGTAGCAGCTCCCACAGCTGATGATGGCTTTTTTGCCCCATGCCCCCTCCAGTGCTGGCTCCTAGGGGTAGCTGGATGCTGGGAGAAGGGACTGCGCTTTGCCCATCTCTGGGCAGATGTCTGAGAGCTGGGGAGAAGCAACGTCCCCCCAGCCCGCTGTGAAGCTGCCAGGCCTCTGCGCTGGTAACTGGGAAAGGCAGCGGAGAATGCAGGCACCATCTGTCCCATGTGGTCAAGTACAAACTGTCTGATTGGAGTTGTGTGCCTGTCTTTAAAATGGCTGATGAAAAGGAAAGCCATAATCTGAGGCTGGCTTTGGGCTCGTCTGCCTCCTCAGGGCTCTATCCCATGGTGCTTTTTTGGAAAGTGTGGTTTTGCATTAGGGGAGGTTTCCTGACAGGTTCTCCCCACCGTCAGATAGGAGGAATGGCTCGAGGTGCCAGACAAAAACCAGCATGATGGTGATGGCCTTGCAGGGTGGGAAGACAGCAGGCGTATGGCTGCGCAGCACAGCGAGCAGTTTAATAAGCTATCCGTCCCTTACAGGACCAGCCCCTCAAAGGTGGTGGTGGTCATGGTGGGAGAAACCCAGGGTGCACAGTGCAGACCCACCATTGCACAACCCCCTTGGCTATGGCACAGCAGCCACCTGTGCCAGCCCTGCAAGCAGCCTGTGCCCTGCAGCAGGGCATTTGATGCAGCAGGGCTGGTGGCCGGCCAAAGCAAAAGGCGGTGGCTGTGAAACCCAGGGACCCACAATGTACTGAGGAGAAGAGGGGAGAAAGAAAGATGAGTACACTCCAGAAAAGCAAGAACTGCAGCAGGGGAGGGATATATCTTCTCTTTCCAGGTTGTGCCCATCCCAGTTGCAGGTGCAGAGCATCTTCCTGCAAAAAGCCACAAGCAGATCAGCAGCAATGGGAAAACTTCCCTGGATGCTTCTCCCATGCCTCTGGAAGAGTTGCATGGCATGACCTTGACACGCACAGCAAAGAGAGCAACCTTGCAGCATGGCAAGTGCAGCAGCAGCTGCAGTTCCTCCCTGAAGGCTCCTGAAGACATCCAAGCCCTGGTTCTGTGAAGGACGGGCAAGATCTTGGTTACTAACACACCTTGCATAATCATGACTATCGAATCACCCCATCACACAAGGGAAAGCATGGCAAAGCAGACACGGAGGCAGAAAATAAGGAGCTGCCATCATTTTTGTCAGGATAGCTCCAGGAGAGGTTTGCAAATTTGTTAAGAAGGCTGATGGTGCTTAACTCATGCCTTAATGATCTGGAAAAAAGGGTGAGCAGTGAGGTGGCAAATCCACAGATGGCCCCAAATTGTTGCAGTTGCTCAGGATGAGGCCATGAAGAGCATTTTTATGGTGAGGGCCCTGCCCAGGAGCTTGGTCCCCAACTAGGAGCAGTGTGGGCAATCTGCTCATTCTGGGCTTGCTGATGGTACCCTTCATATTCTGGCTGTAGTACACAAGACAGCAGGGCTTCAACTGCCCTGTCTTCCATATGGGCCCCGAAATAAAGCATGTGACAGCAAATTTTGGAGTCCTCCACAAGCTGGAGAGCACATACCCTGGGGAGCAGTGCAAGTGGAGTAACAGGCAGGGGGGGCAGATGTGCTGGCAGATGAGGAGCTGGGAATGAAGAGACGAGAAAGGTTTTCCTGAGACACAGCCTCTCAGCTGAGGTTTGAACAAGAGAGCTTCCCATGCCCTTATCTCCTTCATTCTGCCCCCATAAGTCCACCCTTCGTGGATCAAAACAACAGGAGGCTGCTGCTCTTTTCTAAAAATCAGCGAGGCTCTCATCTAAAGCTGAACTTCAACTCACCACTGTTTTGGTGGGCCAGAAATGCCTGCTTTCCTGCATGTTCCCTGCACAGTCAGTGGTGGCCGAGGAGGGGTCCCTCCACCTGTGCTCCCATGGCGTTCCTCGCCAGGGCCCTGGGCTCTGTTTGGGCTACATGCGTGCCCCCCTCACTGACAGTGAGTCCCTGCACTTTGCACCTTGCAAGGTCCAAGGAATGCAAAAAGTTATGTGGAAACATAATGCCTAGTCAGAGCTTAGTCATCTAGATCTACATCTGTCTAGAACTAATATATTAATATGGAGTGGGTATAAGGAACAGTTGTGAAACGTTGGAGAGAGGAATCAAACACTCTATGTCACAACATTTTTTCTCATTTTTCAAAGCCTGTATATAAAATGGAGCCAGTAATTTACACGGGGGTGGCCTGTTAGTTGGTGCTTGTAAGATACTAGGACATTGCCAAGGTTACATGCACACAAACAGACAGCAGCGTGGCACTGTGATCCTTTTAATAAGTCTCATCAATCCTAAAATTAAATATAAGGTGTTTGAGATTTATTGAGAATGGAGAGGAGAGGAGGAAACTCGATTTTTGCCAACAACAGATGCCAGAACCTCCCTCTGGAATCGCCACAAATCCTGAGGAAAACGGTGTCATAAGGCACTTCCTCTTGGACCAGAAAACAATAGCTGTGTACTGAGCCTCTACTGCATCCATGCACAGGCTCAAACAGGCTGCACTGAATGGCAAGACCAGAGTCCCCACATTTTCTAAAGATCTTGGTTGACCTGCCTCAAATTCAGGGCCTGACTCAGCAAGATGGGGAATTTAGACCCACTGAAATCCCAGTTTCAATGGGTTTAAGCGTGTGCTCAGCAGTACGTAAGCCTGATGGAGCAGGCTGTTTAATGCAGCAGTCTATAAAGCTGTGGAAAACCCTAACCCTAGGTCTTAGCACTTCCAACTTGCTTAAAGATGTTTTGGTGTGTGCGCTAAGATGCTGTGCTGAAACAAACCTGAGAAAAGCACCTTGTAGTGCCATGGACAGCATGTTAGATAATATTATCTTGTACATGGGAGGAGCTGTCAAAACTGAGGAAGATGAACTCTGTATAGCTTCAAAAAGTATGCCTTACCTTCACGTTTTCACATATATAATAGTGTCGTGGTGGCAGCAGTGAAGTGATAAAGCCAAATCTCGAGGTAGCTCAGCAGGAATGAATAAATCTTCATAATTGAAAGCTGTAATAATAATAAATATGTGGAGAGTTTATTTTTCCATCTATCCAGTTAGAAAATGACTACATGGGAATCCTCACCAGCAATTGGGACTCTTCTAAATAATTACCAAGTCAATCCACTCTGCAACCTCTGCCAGCTTCAGCATCTCAATAATTAAAAAGGCACCACTTGTAGCTAATGGTAAAAAGAACAGATGTTTCCCCTTTGAAGCTTTTTCCTTCTTCTTTCCCATCATTTCCACTGCCTTAAGCCATGCTGTGTCTGAGTATCTCCCAGTTACGCTGGCATGCCTGTTCCAGCAGGTCTCAGAGGCAAAGCCCGGTGTGGCCCTGCGCCCCAGAACACGTGAGGGATGTATCTGCAGAAGCAAAGCTGGGTTTATTGTACTGAAGGTGATCACTGTCATTAGCTGGAGGGTGAAGCACCAGCATGTTCTCACTAAGTTGGCTTAATACCCTTATCCATGTTTCTGCTAGTGCCCAGTCACCTGAATGCCAGGCAGGATGAAACACAGCCATGTGCCCAGGCTGGCCACGACAGGAACCTTCAAAGCTTTTCCCACCTTGGTGTGGAGGTAGCTCCTACACAAACCTCTGATTTGTTGTCTGCTAAAGGTTTGTACACTGCCTTTAACCCCGGCACTGCTCCGGGCTGTGCTCAGGCTCTGCGTTCTCTGAGTGTGAACTTTGAATGTCGCTCTTCCATCTGCTTGATGGTGCTGTTCTGCCTTCCTCTGACATTATAGCTCTTTTGTGGCCCCGTTTGCTTCGCTTGCCACTACAACCACACAGCATATTATCAGCACTCAATAAATGCCACAGCCATCTCAAGGTGAGATAAAAGATAGGAAATATGAATGCATGACTGCTTTTTTTGTTTGAGGCCTACACGACGCCTAATCTATCACAGCATCTCAAAAGGCAGCACATTTGCCGCTGTTTAAAATTTGTGTTTTACCCTGTGAAATGGGACCATTCCTGTTTGCTAGTATCTGACACAGTAAAAATGACTACTGGAATGCTACAGGTCACTAAAGGATGTTGGCAACAAAACTGCAAATATTTCCCACTTTCAAAAGGAAAGATTAAGATTTATGATACCATAGTATTCTGGAGTTGCCCAGAAGAAACAAAGTTGTTGGTTTTGGTCTCAGAAAAGCTCAGTCCTTGTGAACCTGCTAGACAGCAGCATGGTAGTGCCATTGACATAGTTTTATACTTGGTTGAGCTACTGGTGATTTTGATCTCTCCATTCCTGCATGGTGCCCAAAGGCAAAATGTGAGTATATTCAAATTTAAGCTGTCCTAAGTCAACCAAAGCCTAGCTGGTTTGTTGAGCTAGAATAGTTAGGGCATGAAAGAAGATGGTGTAGCTAACATTGTCTTCAACCACCTTTGACTCCATGGGCCATATATGCATTTACAGAGGGCCAGGCAGGGGACATGAAGGTACAAATGAAGCATAGTAGTTAAAAACCCATCTCTGGATCCATAAAACCTGTCATGCACCTCTCTACCAATACTACAGTCCAGAGGTGAAATCAGTGGCACTGCAAGGATTTCACCCAGCCAGAGATCCCGTAAGGAGGAGGCAAACTATTGGCAGCTACAGCCAAAATGTCATGTTGCTCTGAGCACACAATTGCTCAAGCGCCCTTTGGGGCAGGCAGTGATCAACAGGACAGCAATGGCAGCTCAGTGACATACGTGAGGCCATGAAAGGTAACCAGACGTGGAGTGGGGTCCAGCAGAAAGGCAATCACTGGCAACATGCAGGGAACAGAAGGGAGTCGATGGGTGCAAAAAGCCAGAAAAGGGGCACAGCAATGTCTCCTCCTGTGGTCACTGGCCACCAGTTTCATGGACAGTTGGCAGGGTCCGTGTCAGGACATCCAGCTACATGGCACAAGAGGTACCAGGGCTGAGGAGAAACCCTGCTGCTTCAGCCCAGCCTACAGTTAAGGGGCAACAAGTGGTCCCAGGACCCACACTCTCAGCATAAGAGACCTGACAGCTCAGCTGAAGTTCCCTCCACAGACCCTGGCCTGATGAGCTTGACCTCCAGGTAAAGCTGTACAGACGCTTGCATCCTTCCTAAGGCAATGAGGGGCTGGGTGAGGCAGGAATATTCTCATTTCCCTTTCATTGTCCAAATATCCTTTGCCCTGGAGAGGCTGCACAATGCCTGCCTGCCGGGACAGCTGGCCAATATCCATCAGCCTGCCTTGGCTGTGCTGCGGGGAGTATTTCCAAAAGCAGCTGGGTGACATAGGTACTCCTATCATCTTGCAAGTCAAGATGACTTTGGAAACTTTTACTTTACATAAGTGAAGACCTTTAAATATTTTTAAAGCCATGGCAAGGGGCACTTAAGTGTTTGGGTATGGTCAGCCCTGTTTTAGACAAACAAATCTACCTACAGGGACCCTCAAAAATGCTCACATCATGCCAAAGATCAGTGTGGGGCTGATGCCTCCTCTGAAGTTGGCTTGTTTGATCTGTTCACTGTTCTGATTCTTCTTTCCTCCTCATCTTCAACCCCTGCAGAGAAAAGTGGTGAGATGATTTATAGATGTGTTTCAAGGTATTTGAATATTTCCAGCCATCTACCTCGTTCCTGCTATCTGCTCTGATGGCTGCTGTGCCGAGGGCTCCCTGAACAAAGGCTCAGGACAAATGAATCCTCGTTTTCATTCTCAAGAAAGGTTTAAAAAGAATCACCTCCTCCTCCTATTATTTCCTTGTCTTGTTATTTTAATTTTTTCCTCTGTGCAGACAGCAGCATTAAGCCCGGTAGAGAATGAATGAATATCAATGAGATAGGTCAAAGACAGAATAGGCAGCAGTTCTTTCCCAAACTTCTGAAGAAAATACCTCCAGGGAGGTGGCATTGCAACAGAAAGCACACACATGAAGACTCAAATACATATACACGCATACACACTCGTACCCCATTTTTGGAAAACATCCTCATTTACTGAAAATTTTCCTATGTGGGCAAGTTTCTAAATGTCCATTCAAATTCATGGTGCTCAAGCTTTTCTAGCAATTTCATATAGTGTTTGCCTCCTCTCTGCTACAAGGAGAGGGCTGCAACAGGCTGGGAACACCAGAAAGTAAGACCCAGGCTTTGCTGTGAACTCTCAAATCAACGGCTGTTTCTAATTATAAATTACATTACTCATGTATTAAAAGAATTGATTCCTCGCCGTCAGGGAAAAGCAAAGATAGGCATTTCTAACAGAGGACAGAGACAGAGAGGGAGAGACAGTATCTATCCTAACCATAAACTCTGCACCAGGTAAATCCTCCCTTCAAAACTTGCTGCTTGCCCTCCGTCTGAGCCCAGCTATTTGCCCAGAGTGCCTTTTGGCAGCATCCCCTGCTCTGCAGCTGCAGGGATGCCCTCACAACTCACCAGTTCTATTAAAAACCAGGAGGCAACCAAGTGTTTTAGCGAGACAGGGACTCGAGCCCCAAGCTGGGGCACAAGACTGGTGCCCACAGCCACAGCAGGAGCTGGTGCCTCCTCAGATGATTCCTCTGGCCTTCCTGGCCCTCTGCCTTTCTGTAGTCCCCCAAAACAGGGGAATAAGAGCTGGGAATTACAGGACATATCTCCCTTACTGCTCCCAGGTAGCACCATCTCTGGAAGCTTTCACGGCCTTTAAGAAGTAGCACGGCCCCGGTGAGGGGCAGACCATAAAGCAAAAATTTCTGTGAAGCTGTGAGCAAAGAAAGTCAACTGTGCACTTCCCCTGGCAAAATATTTGCAAAAAATTAGCCATATTTAAGAGAATATTTTAGTTAAAAGCTAGTTTATGGCACAATTTTTGAAAAAAAAGTGAGTGCTAGGCTTTTCACTGCAAAAAAACTGCTCATGGTAGATAGATATTTTGGGAGTACCACAAGCATTTCTTGCAATGGAAAAAACATTTCCCATGGAAATGCCTGATGCTGAAAACAGGCCTTTCTGATGGTGAAGCGGAAACAGAATTGACTTCTGGTTTTCATTCTTCACGAGCTGCTGTCCCCCACCAGGCACAAGGGCAGGGTAATCTCCCAGGAGGGGCTCTGCAGGGGTTCGTCACCCCAAAACTCTGCACAACCACCTCTCGACAGCCACTGTGGGACACAAGGGACAGAAGTGGTGGTACAGTGCATCCCATTCGGACAACAGTATGTATGCAGCAGGTGGGTACGTGAGTACAGCACACATGTAGGGTTTGTGGATGCAAGGGGGATTGCTGCTGCTCAGCAATGAGCTGGACTGTCTACCAGGATGGGGGAAAAAAAACAGCAGCCATGAAGCACAGTGCAAAAGCTTGCCAGTGGCTGGTACAAGGGGTCAAGATACTATAAAAAGAGGGGTAAAAGGGAAGAGAGGGCCAGCAAGGGATCCCAGGGAAGGATGGAGGAGGCCCTGCCAGGGTGGCAGCATGCACAGATGCTCCTGCCAGCTGGTTGTCCCACTTCTCTTGCCCGAACGCTTGCTGTTGTCACATCTGCTCTAAGTGCACAAGTCATATGAGGAGAGGCTGAGGGAACTGGACATGTTTAGTTTGGAAAAGAGGAGGCTGAGGGGAGACCTCATTGCCCTCTACAGCTACCTGAAAGTTGTAGAGAGGTGGGTGTTGGCCTCTTCTCCCAAGGCAATAAGGACAGGACCAGAGGAAGTGGTCTGAAGTTGCGGCAGGGGAGGTTTAGATTAGATATTAGGAAGGATTTCTTCACTGAGAGGATGATCAGGCACTGGAACAGTCTACCCAGGGAGGTGATGGAGTCACCATCCCTGCAGGTATTTAAGAAATGTCTAGATGTGGCACTTCAGGGTATGTTCTAGTGGCTGAGATTGTTGGGTTGGGTGATTTGTTTTGTGGAGTTTGCTTTGGTTTTTTGTGGTTGTTTTTTGGGGGATTATTTTTGGTGGGTTTTTTTGGTGGTTTTTTTTTTGGCGTGTGTATAGTTAGACTCGATGACCTCAGAGGTCCCTTTCAATCATGAAACTTCTGTGATTCTGTGAAGTGTGAGGCCGGCCACGAGCGTAAATGCAACTTACTCCTGTGGCTCCCAGCAGAGGAAGAGGAGGCTGCAGGATCTGGGGTAGTGCAGAGCTGCAGGCAGGAAATGCTCACTCTCTTGTAAACCAGTCCATGTATTAATGATGCAAGACTGAGGGTCAAACAGCAAGAGGCTATCAAGTTTTAGCAAAAAAAGAGTGTACTTTTGCAACTAACAATGTCGGTTGACTTGTGCTTTGCCTGTAAATACTTCCTCTCCTCTGATTATGGTGGCAGCCCCGCTTTGGGGCTGTCTACACCTAGAGCATTTTGAGCATCACTAGTAACAAACAGCATTATAATTGTTCCTTCTGTCATGACCAAAAACCTCATTTTCCCTTCATCATTCTGAACTATGTAATGTCCAGAGAGCCAAG
>VZRU01021174.1:4719-19467 GCA_013398155.1 Pedionomus torquatus | reverse complement strand
GTAGGGCCGCCCTAGCACCGGAGGGGCCGCGCAGCCCTCCCCGGCTCTGCTGGTGTGTGTGTGGTGGAGGGGATGAAGGGCTCTTCCGCGGTCGTGCCGCCGCCCTCGGGGGTTCCTTCAGCCTCCTGGACCCTCCCTTGGGCGTCCCCAGCCCGCAGGAGGGGGAAGGCTGCCGACAGTTTGCACTTGGGCCGAGGTCCTGCCCCTAGGCGCAGCCTTAGCCCTGGGTTTTGCCCCTCAGAGAGCAGCGGTGAGGAGGGCAGCACGGTGGTGCGGAAGGAGCGGCGGCGGGAGACCCCCAACCCCATGATCCAGAAGGTAAGGGAGTCACAGGAGGGCACTGCCTGCCAAGCTGAAGCTAGACACAGTGTTGGAGCCTTGTGTCCTTCATACCCGCGCTCTTCTTGGCCCTCAGACCAGGAGATGTGCAAAGGAGAAGCCTGCCTACGCGGTGAGCAGCAGTGACGATGAGGATCCATCAAAGGAGATTGGAGTCACTTACAAATCGACAAGGTCGGCGGTAAGGACTGGGCAAGAACGTGGTTCTGGGGTGTGAGATGAGGTGGATCCCACACTTGATAGGGAGAACTTGCCTCTGTGAATGTGGGGTCAGCCGTTCCTTCTTTTATAGTTACAGATACACCTCCCTGTGCTTTCCCTTACAATAGACAAGTACTCGGTGCTAGGTTTATTTTCCTGATACCCTCTGCATCCTCAGGAGGCCATCTAAGGTTGGCCTTTCCCTCTTAGAGATGGGAATTAAAACCCCAAGATGCCACTGGATTTGCTCAACATCACACAAAGCTTTCAGGAGAGGGAGCACTTGAATCAGGTTTGCCCTACTGTCAGATTTGTGGCTTCAGTTTTAGACCTTTTTCCTCCGCAAGGAATTCAAGGTGACTTAGGTGCTGTAGGAGTGGAAGCAGATGACAGCTTCGGGGCTCCAGAAGTTCTTTTGGCACCAAAGTTGGATTTGGTTTTAATTGAGGCTGGCTGTAATCATTCTTTGGTTTCTGTGCAGCTGTTCCTGAAGATCTGATAAAGCTGGGAATAGGTGTCTGTTCAGTCTATTATAAAGAGAAATCTAAACCAGATCAGTGTATTAACACTGAATTTAAGCCACCCACAGCTGGGTTAAAAGTTCAGCCGTAACATCCTGCGTGTAGGTGGCATGGTCTCATGATTGAAGTGTTGGACATGGGAGACCTGAGTTCAGCTTCCAGCTAAGCCGAGGTTGAACGTGAAGGAGTAAAGTAAGGACAAGTGTTCCCTGTAAGCGCTAGGCTGGATGTGGCCAGTGGGGGATTTTCCCTGGCATGTGCTCGGGGTGGTAGAAACTGGTGGAAGGTAGAGCAGACCATGCCCAGTACTCGCTCTGTGACCAACCCTCCGGGTAGCCAAGGAGCTCTCTGCCTTGTACAAATTTTCTCTTCGCTGTTGTCACAAGTTCTTCTTGCTTTTCAGAAACCTGTTGGCCCAGAAGACATGGGAGCCACAGCAGTGTATGAGCTGGACACAGAGAAGGAGAAAGATGCTCAGGCCATCTTTGAGCGCAGCCAGAAAATCCAGGAGGTGAGTCAGCTGTGCTCTGTAAGAGTTAGTGCTCCGCAACAGGGGAACATGTGCTTTACTCAGCCCCTTCTCCACACCAAGAAGAGTTTCAGTCTTTTCCTCCCTGAAAGTTTGAGAAGCCAAGAGTGTAATTCCTATAACAAAATAGGGGAACTTTTTGGCTTTATTGGCATCTTGGTATTAAGGAAGGCAGAGGTGGGAAGGGAAACTGGTGTCAGAGAGGTGAAAGCTGATCTGCATCATGAAGCTTTTCTGATCCTTACTATCTTTTCTTTTTTGCTTTCCTAGGAGTTGAGGGGAAAGGAAGATGATAAAATTTACCGTGGTATTAACAACTACCAGAAGTATGTGAAGCCCAAGGACACGTCGATGGGAAACGCCTCTTCAGGAATGGTCAGGTAAGTCAGGATGAGCCTGGGAGGACTGGGACCACAGAGGAGCTCAGGCACCATCTCCAAAGGCACCTCTTTGGGGCTTGAACTTTGCTGTCGTGGCCAGCTTCTTTCTGTCTAATGAGTCTGGTGTCTGGTTCTGACCAGGCCCCCAGGGGCCTTCTCCACTGCAGCTGCGCAGCCGGCCTGAGCCTTCTCCCACCCTTTCAGAAAAGGACCCATCCGTGCTCCGGAGCACTTGCGGGCCACGGTGCGGTGGGACTACCAGCCTGACATCTGCAAGGACTACAAAGAAACTGGGTTCTGTGGCTTTGGAGGTGAGTGGATCTCTCCTGCAGCTGGACACGTGTGGCATCAGATCACAAAGGGATCCAGTCCATTTTGTGGCACTAAGACGGGCACTTACTGATTTACAGGCACCTGGTGTGTGATGCTGTTGCAGAGTTGTTTTGTGTAATGTTCTTGTCATTGGTGTTGGCCCTTCTAAAAGCTGATGGCCTCTAATTAGTGGTTATAAGAGTCCTGGGTGGGACCTCTGGGATTTCCAGTGACCCACATTCCCACAGCTCTTCTGGCCACTGAGGCCACACGAGGGATTGGGTCTCCCATTCCTTATCCCACTTCTGTGTATAAACACTGGAGCTGGTCTGTGGGACGCAGACCATGATCCTCACAGCCTGTTGACCCCAAGAGGTGTCCTGTGCCTGCACGAGGAGCTTGGCACTGCCTTGGAGCACAGGCGGACTGGGAAACAACCAGGTTTCACTCAGGCAAAACTCAGGCTGCTCCTGGGCTGTGCAGGATAGAGTGTTAATTCTTCTTTCTTTGTTCTGCTCAGACAGCTGCAAATTCCTCCACGACCGCTCAGACTACAAACACGGCTGGCAGATCGAACGGGAGTTGGATGAAGGCCGGTACGGAGTGAACGGTACGGCACCACCCCGCTGTTCTACCCTCCCCAAAGCTAATGGTGGACGAGGCTCCCAGATTCTGCTTCTTCCCATGCCCTAAAGTGAAGGTGACTTAGGGATAGTGGGTCACTAAGAAGAAAACGGGTCCTTTGCTGTCTTAAACTGCACAGACTGTGGGTTGAATTAATATTAGAAAGGACTCGATTCTGAAGCTGTGGAACTCCCTGCTGCAGGATAACCTTAGAGCCAGTGACAGTGCCGGGCAAATCTGCTGCTGCTAACCTCTGACTGCCACCAGAGAGGATGATTTCCTCTGGCTCTCTCTAAAAGGATAGCACAGCTGTTGTATGGATCCCAGCAGCGAGCTGAGGGACCATCTCCTGCCCACCCCAGATGCTTTCATGCTGTATCCCATCGTTATTTCTCACTCGCAGTGTCCCAAGGCCCGTGAGTGTTGCTCACAAATGGCTGTGCAGCCACAGGGAGTGTTCTCTGCTCAGTTGGAGCCAAAGAGTTTGCTGGCAGGTGGTTTGGAAGAAAAATCTGAAAAACAGGAGGGGGCTGGAGGGTATGTCTCTTTATAGCAGGCAGTGGGCGAGGTAGGAAAGAATTTGTTCTTGTGAGAAGAGCAACAAGAGCACTGGCTCATTAGACCTAATTATATCTCAGTCCCACATGTGCTACTGACATCAGCAACACCCAGATGCCAGAGCTCTATTGTTTCCAGCAGAGATTCAATCCCACCTGCTGTACTTTCTCCATAGTTAAATGTTTCACGCCCCACGCATGGGCTGCTCTGGCTGCTTCTGCTCTTGCCCCAGGCTGGTTAACTTTCTCTTGTGCAGATGAGGAAAACTACGAGGTGAGCAGCGATGAGGAAGATATGCCTTTCAAATGCTTCATCTGCAGAAGTTCCTTCAAGAACCCCGTGGTCACCAAGTAAGTGGTTGTTTTTGGCTTGGGAAGCCAAGTGTCTCAACAGTCGTTCTGTTTGAAGCCAGGTACAAACAGTGCCCACAGGGCTGGTGGGCAGAACCTGCTTATTGTCTGCTGTGGCTTTCTGGTGGGTAGGGAGATCCTCTGGTAACCAGGGAGTCGCATCTGCAGCATCTCCCTGGAAAAAATCTCAAGCCTTTTTTGTCCAGGCATCTCTTAGATTTCTACAGGTGGTGCCTTGTTACATCATCTTTCTCCTTAACCTTGAGATTTTGGTTTCCTGCCTTCATTTTTCCTGGACACTGAATGGCACAGTGCGGGGCGTGAGCAGAGACACAAGCGTGGGGAAGCCAAGGGCTAGTGAAGGATGAGGAGCAGTCGGGGGGCACACGCTGCCAGCCCCCTCCCACACTGCTGGCTGTGGTGCTGAGTCCCTGGTGTCTGCAAGAGCTCGCTGGTGGCTCTGATCCGTCACTCCAACGTTGCTTCACTGACACACCTTTCATGGGGAGAATGATGCAAAGGCAGCTCTGTATGCAGCACAATTTTGCATCCCTCAGGGACCAATAGTCCATAATTTGTAACCCCTGGACACAGTGATTGTATCTGGTGACATGCAGCGGCATCTGTGTCTCCGCACAGGTGTAGGCACTACTTCTGTGAGAGCTGTGCCCTCCAACACTATCGCAAATCCCAGCGCTGCTACGTCTGTGACAAGCAAACCAACGGCGTCTTCAACCCAGCAAAAGGTAACGGGCCCCTGCAGGGGAGAGAGATTTGGTGGGAGCATCTGGAGCAGCGATGGCACCAGCTCCTGAGGTATCCTCTTGGTGTTTGGCTGGAGCTCGCAGCACTTGGCTGCCGGCAGAGTTTCCTTTAATGCCAGGAGACACTAAGTCATGCCCTGGTTGGTTCCGTGAGGGCTTGCCCAGATGGGGAGCTCAAGGGGTGTGACTCCCAGTGCGGGGAGGTCTGATGGTCAGTAACACCCTGATGGATTCTCTGGCTGTAACTGGTGCTCTGGGCTCAGCGAGCTCCCAGCTGAGCCTTTGTGTGGGCAAATGCAGCCACCCTGGTTCATGCAGACAGGTGTTTCCAGGACCTGGGCACCAGCCTTTGGTGTGGAAGAGCCCCTGCACCTGGAGTCTCACCTTGCCTATCCCTGTTTTTCAGAGCTCATAGCAAAACTGGAAAAACACAAAGGGGAGGAAGAAGAGGAGGAAGAGCAGCAGCATTCAGACCACGGAGAGGATCCCCAGTAGCAGAGCACCCTGTTTTGTATGTAGCTGAATAAAGTTTTCATAGGAGATAAAAAAAACCAAGCTCAGAGCAGTTGCCTTGGGGCCAGCAGCTCTACCCAGCTCGTGTATTCAACCAGTAGCTACCAAACCAGTGTCCTGACTGGGACAGACTCCTTTGCTGCTTTAAAGGTGTAAGAACAGGTAAGGTTGGACTCGAGAGTGGTGGCCAGTGTGCTGGGGAAGGAGGTGTTGAAGGCTGTGCATTCCCTTACTTGCTAACTTCTTTTTTTTTGACCAAGATGCTGCCGTTTCACTCCTAACGTTGCACTGATCTTGCTTCGGGCTGCTGTGTAAGCAAATTAACTTGGAGATGGTTCTGTAAGTCCATAATCTTTGAGCCTGTAGTGAGCTGAAAGCATGGGAGGGGATGAGAAACATTAGCTTGCGTTAAGTTCATCCTTCACCCTAAAAATGCAAACTCAGGAAAAAGCAGGCTCCAGTGCTGCAGTTATTTGTGATTTATTACAGCTTGGTGGTTTCCCTCCTGTCCTTTCTGCCCACCTCTGGGTTCCTAGGAGAATTCAAGAGGGGCATAGAATGTCAGTGGGCAACGTTCTGTTGAGTCTCTTCTGTGAGGAAATCCTTCACCTCCAAACTGTCACTAACTCAGGTTTTATGCCGAGTGGTACCGTAAGTACCGGTGAGCCAGAGGGCTAAGAGTTTTTTCAAGCTGCAGGCATCATAACAAGCTAGGAAATCAAGATCTACTTACTATAATAACATTAAATCAGGAGCCAAACCTGATCCATGAGAGAAAGTGGGCCTGCTCTTTCTATTGTAGCCTGCCCTTACAAACACCCTGCTGTGGGAGAACGAGTGCGTTGTACTGAAACTTCCAGAACATCACAGAATGGTGTGGAGTAGAAAGGGACCTCTGGGGATCATCTCCTCCAACCCCCTGCCAGAGCAGGCTGCACAGGAGTGTGTCCAGATGGAGTTGGAATGTCTCCAGAGAAGGAGACTCCCCCACCTCTCTGGGCAGCCTCTGCCAGGGCTCTGCCACCCTCCAAGGGAAGAAGTTCCTCCTCATGTTCAGATGGAACTTTGTATGTTCCAGTTTGTGCCGTCACTGAGAAAAGACTGGCCCCAACAAAGAGCAAGAGGAGTTGTTTACAGCTTCCTGCTTTAGTTTACCCCTGCCTTTGCATTTCAAACCCGTATTTCGATAATGAACAGTCCCTGCTGGGTGCTGCCTTCCTGCTGGGTGTGTCCTAACACCACCCGGTCAGGGTGCAAGGAAGCTCTGAAGCAAGAAAATGCAAAGCAAATGAGTGTGCACAGGCAGCCTGTGTCATTTGTGATCCACTCCATCACCTCGCAGCAACACCAGACTTAAAAAAAACAACTTCAGAAATATTTTATTTGTTTTTGGCAAAAAACTAGAGTAACAAACTTTATCTGGGTTCAAGTACAGTTTATAAACACGAGGAGGACCTGTCGCCAGCACCACTACTCCCATCAACCACGCTTCCAGGACGGGATTCTCAGTGCTTTGCTGAAGAGTAGAACGACATCCAGCACCCATGGTCCTCACAAGGGACAAACTAAAAGCCTTAAATACACCTCCAAAAAAACCCAAACCCCAAATACCATGGGGCAGGGGAGAGCTGCCACAGCAGCAGGGCAGAGTCACACACACAGCCGTCATTTGAGGGAAACCACGGGAGAAGCAGAGCTTTTACCTGTCAGTCAGTCAGGGAAGGCAGAACAGCAATGGTAATGGAAGGCTTAAGGTCGATTCTGTACATGATGGTCAAAGGAGTCGTAAGCAAGAGGATTCAGTATAAAAATCAACTTATTTTTCCTCTGTGCCAGGGTAAGTCACTGAGAATAAGCTGGTGTGAGTGTTAGGTGCTGTCAAACCAGCCCAGCCAATGGGAGGCTCAGCAAGAGTGCTGTGGGGATAAAAAAAAAAGCTGGTGTGTTGCACCGGTGTTCACACTGGTTTTGGTGACCAGGCAGCCGTGGAAGGAGAGGCTGGAATGCCCTGTCTGACCTGGAGCTCAGAGTGCTCAGCATCATGGGAGAGAAGTCTCTCCAAAAGCCCTCTCCAGAACTGGAAGAATCCAGTGCTGCAGAGGAATGCCCAATGCAGCAGATGTGCCTGGAACAGAATCTGGTCATCTTTGATTTCCCATTTTCCATCACAAAGCAGTGACTAAGAACACAATCCCTTTTTTCCCCACCCTCCAAACTTACCCTGTAACAGTAACAGGACTAGCTCTAAGAGAATGCCCAAAACCAAAAGCTTCCTGCCTCCCCTTACCTCTAAGGCACCCTTAAGAGAGAAATAACTGAAGAGGGTAGGGACATGCAACCTTCAACTGTGATGCAAGGAAGCCAGTGATTTTTAGAAACACAGAGACTAAACAGACTCACTCAAGCCATTCAAGTGATCTACTGGTGCTGAGCGGCGAGAACTGGGACTCTGGGCACTGCACCCCATGGAATACTCCACGGTTCCTTGGGGTTCATCCTTTCCCAGCTCAGGTCCATCCCATTTGCTTCCAGGCCACTTCCTAAATAAAGAGGCATTTGGAAGTTCCTTCCCAAGAACCTGTAAACTCTTCTATGTGTAACAATCATCACCTTTTATGAACGGGACCAATAAATTACAGTGTCCAGAAAGCTCCTCCAGAACCAGGCGTTGCCCCTCTTTTTCTAGAATTCCCAATCATCCACATCCAGCTGCTCCAGGTTTGACACCAGCCCAAAAATGCCACTGGGATCCTGGGGCCGCGTTCCTTCAAAATTGGTGATTGGGGTGACGGGGCGCAGAAGTTCAGGGAGTGCTTCAGAAGCACGACGCTTGATCTGCACAGAAAGGAGAGAACTTGGCTGTGGAAACGCTTCCCTGCAGTTGCCCATCACAGGCGAGTGGCAACAACGTGTGGTTAGAAATAGAGAGTAAGAACACGGTGGTGTCCTCCCACCTGCACTGACACATGCAGGGGCTTTACTGCTGCATCTTGTAGCAAGAAAATGCTTTGTGTGGTCTTTCCAGCAGATCTTGGAGACCATGGTGGTCCTGATACTGCCCTCAAGGAAGCACCACCCCAACCCTCAGCTCACAGCAAGTCAGACAAATCATCCCTGGGGCAGGAGAGCCACGCCAGGGCTGGAGTTCCCAACCTACTGCACAGGTCACCTCCATTTGGTCTCAGCATGGTCTGCCTTGCCCTAGCACTCTGTGGGTGAAAAACCTCTGGCACACGGGACAGGTAGATTTATATCCTCTGAGAACAGCCAGCCCACCTGCCAGGAGGATGTGAGGACCCCCGTGCTGCACTTACGATTAGACATCAAACTAACTTCATCCTTTCAGAGCACAGCAAGTTCAGCAACTCAACATTCCCACCCACAGGTTCAGCAACACAGAAAAACAACAACTACAGAAAAGCCACTGTTCTCTATCTGCAGATTAAATGAGTTCCTTACCTGCTTGAAAAAGGGATGATTAAGCAGCGCAGCTGCACTTGGCCTGTAAAAGGGAATCAGAATAAAGTCAGCACATGAGGAATTGCATCAGTGTTTAAAGACAGTTAGGGACAGTGGAAGAAAGAAAAGACAAGGGCCCTTCCTGCCTCTGTCATGCCTCAGCTACAGGATATGTCCCTTTTGTAACCAGCAGTGCTGTTTATTATATTCACATGATGTTTCACATAAGCAATTTATGCAGCAGAGTCTCATATGGAGCAGAAAATCAAGTTCAGTTTATTTTCCTGACAGGTAGCACCACTCTAGCCCCCAAAGAAGAAATTCTTCAGGCTCTCTTATAGAAAGCATCTTGAAGTGTTAACACTGCTCGTTTTACACCCTCAGACTGCTCTTCTCAATGCATACAGCACATCCTCACTCCACCACGCCTTTGGGAAGAAAACTTCCAACAGCCTCCACTGGTTCTCATGGTTTAATCAGCCCTAGAATAGCGCAGGTCAGCAAAGAGCAGCTTTCACCCGGTTTTACCTGAAGTCAGGGTTCCGCTGGAGGCACTGCTCTACAAAGTTGTGGAAATAGGTGGAGAAGGTCCGGAGATAAGGGTGCAGGGCTGGCTCCCCGTTGGCCGCTCTCACGTTGCTAATAGCCATGCTCTCGCCCATCCCATAGTTAGCACTTGAACGGGAGGTTTTCATAGTCAGCTCATCGGCAGGAATTGTGGTGGTGTCTAACAGGCAGGGAACGGTTCCGTTCAGCTTTTCCAAGAGCATCTGGAAGAGAAGGGGCATAAGCCACATCACTCACACTAAGACTGGATCAGTAATATTTCTCAGTGGATTGCTAATATCCTCAGAATTTGGATGTGACCATTCTGACACCGAAGGTTCGATACAGAAGCCTTGCAGTTCTATGGAAAAAAAGGAGCAATGAGAAGGGGATTCAGGCAGGCACAGCTCCCTTCTGTCTTCACATCCCAGCGCTGCAAAGACAGTTCCCCGTGACAGGAGGAAGGACGAGAAAAGAACAGCTTGAAACCTCACCTGAGTAGAAGGCATGTCTTTAAATGGCACGTGTCCGTTTGCCAGCTCACAGGCTGTTATCCCTACGCTGTAAATGTCGGATTTTGCATCATAACCCTGGAGATTCTACATGAAAAGGAAAAGAAAAATTAGCCTACAAGAAAACTATTTAGTCAAACGGAGATCAGATCCAATTCTATCCCTTCACCCTGCTCCTGCCCCAAATCTGTTTCATCCAGCCGCTCCCCTCCCTTTTCCTTGCATTTCCATGCACCCTCCTCTGGAGGGAAAGAAAAGACAATGTTGTAACATGGGCGTCTCAGCAATTGCCCCTTTTGACTGGAATACGTGTTTCCCCTTGCTAGGGGTCACTGGTTTTAAGGTAAAAGGACAGAGCTTATAATTAGAAAAAGTAACCCTGTGGTTTTTGTCATATATCCTCCCTGTGAAACTCCAAACACACCACAAGAACTCATAGAATTATACAGAGATACCATTTATCGCTAAAAACTAGCATCCTTCTTCAAACACACCTGCTGCAAGACTTCCGGACTGAGCCAAGGCAGGACTTTGATGCTGTATTTGGGAAAGTCATGAACAACTTTGAGTCGCTGCCCGTGGTTGATCATACTCAGGTTACTCCGCAGGCCAGAGAGGTACACCTTCCCGTCCACCGAGATCAGGATGTGGCTGGCTTTAACACTCCTGAAAATAAGTAAGAACAGTCAGGTTCTCTGACCTCGAAGTAGTTAACGTTCCTTACAGCTTTCCCAGGAAGGGCACTACAAAGGATTTAAGGCAGGCATAGGTAAGTTGAATTTCTTTTACAGTACAAACAGAAGTAGGAACCACCAATAACCTCAAACGTTCAGCATCTGAAATTTACTCTTGCCAACATCAGGATGTATCAGAGAAGAGGAATAATATAATAAGGGAAGGAGGCAGTGATTTAGGAAGTGATTAAGAAAAGCTGTAGTCCTGAACAGAAATTCATCCGCAGTGAGCACCTATGGAAACATAAAAAGCCTTCTGTACTGGACAGCTCAATGCACAGGAGAATACTTCATCAGCCTCCTACCAGGAGGCCGAGACTCCTAATGACCATCCTGAACGCTGTGCAAAACCAGCTTCTACAAACACTAACAGGAGTCTGTTCACTTTACAGGTTTCTAAAGGACATTTCTGTGGCAAAGAGGAGTGTGGAACCGAAGGTTATGGACCCGGGACCTTCAACAGGAACAGGGCAACTAATCCCCCAACCACTGTCAGTCTCAATTTGGAGACTACCTGTAGTATCTGAACAGAGCTTTACCCTGTCAGCCTGACAGCACGTGCTGCAGTTGTGATTTTAGATACACGGGGCTCTTTGGGGTAAGTTTGTTCCACAGTGACAATCTCACGGAGTTTAGTAAGAGCAATGATATCATTTTCCATGAGTATTAAACCTTCTTGCTCTAACAGCAAAGCAATACACATCTTGATAATGCATTCTGCATTTCTTGAACTATCTACTCTGCTCTACCCATCAGTATTTCTGGTAACTCCTAACAGAATGAAAAATCATAGAATCCTAGAATGGTTCGAGTTGGAAGGGACCTTCATGATCATCCAGTTCCAACCCCCCTGCCCTGGGCAGGGACACCTCCCACCACCCCAGGTTGCTCCAAGCCCCATCCAGCCTGGCCTTGAACCCCTCCAGGGATGGGGCAGCCACAGCTTCTTGGGGCAACCTGGGCCAGGGTCTCACCACCTTGGAAGACAAGGAGAGACCTTAGAGGCCCCTTCCAGTCCCGAAAAGCCCCTTTTATGGGGCTTTTCGGGACTGGAAGGGGCCTCTAAGGTCTCCCCCTGGGCAGGGACACCTCCCACCACCCCAGGTTGCTCCAAGCCCTATCCAGCCTGGCCTTGAACCCCTCCACAGCTTCTCCAGGCAACCTGTTCCAGCGCCTCGCCACCCTCACAGCTACTTTTGATGCAGCCCAGGATGGGGTTGGCTTTCTGGGCTGCCAGCGCGCACTGCCAGCTCGTGTTGAGCTTCTCATCCACCACCACTCCCAAGTCTTTCTCCTCAGGGCTGCTCTCCAGCCATTCTTTGCCCAACCTGGATTTGTGCTTGGATGGATACATTCAAACAGATAGCCTTTTATTCTCCTTCTGTTATTACCTATGTACGTAGCCCATATGGTGGATATAGTCAAGTGCTTTCAGTACTCCTTGGAGGATATATGCAATAGCCAGTTCACTCATCCCATCCATAAAATGGGTACAGATTAAATCTTTTGCAGAACCTAAAAGAAATAAAACACTTCTTAATTGGTCAGGGAAAAAAAAAATAGCAACCAAACAAGGATAATTCACCTCTTTAATTTAATTTTACAGAATATGATGGTCAGATTAAAGTACTCATTTTGTACCTACCATAGGCCATGAAAGACGTCACTACCCATAGCTCGTTGTCAGCTATGAAAGTTGCTTTGTAGGGCACGATGTTAGGATGATTGAAGAGCTTAGAAACGTGAAGTTCCCCCTAAAATTAACAAAAAGGTATTTTCATTCAGTTTAATAGATGCAGAAATACAAATACCATATTGATAAGTGCTCTGCCTGCTGCCTGTCCTCTACTAAACTTGCATTATGGTATTAGTGGATCTGTGTTACCTGCAAAAATGTGACCATTTCATTCGTGCAGGCCTCCAAGTTCACTCTTCTGACTGTGACATACTCTCCTGTGGGTTTATACCTGGCCAGGTTCACAACCATCAAGTCTTCAAAGCCTCTGCCTGAAAGAAAAGGCATTAAAGCTTCAGGGATATTTCTGGAACCACACACTTCTGGAGAGAACTCCTCCAGTCCTTGACCCTTAAATAATCATTACACTCATTTACTGAAACTATTTTTGGCCTTGTGAAAGAGTAATCATTCCATCAGACACCGTCTTCCTTGGCACGTGTCCCATTGAGAGAAATCCTCCCAGTCAGTAATATTATCCTGCCTTTCAAGTTCAGAACCGAAGTAGAAATAAAATGATTATGCCAAAGCGCCACCGAGGACGAGGAGAGATTTCAGGCTCCTCCTGCTGACTTTGTGCTCCACGCTCAGTATCACTAACCCACCACAGGCCACTTTCAGTTGGAAACCTTTAGGATTGGCATCTCGTTTGTTACCAAAGGGATTTTAAGATCAAAGAGGACGAGCATCTAGTGTAAAAATAAATAAATAAGCAATCAATCAAGAAAAGGCCAACAAATCTGCAGAAGGTATTTTTTTCCAGCCCTCCAGCCCACTGGCAGTATTACCTATGATAGTGAGCAATTCGTAACAGCTGCTGTCTGGAAGGAAGTTGCTCATGGTGTCCCTTTTAGGGGAAGAAGCTATCGACTCGGAGCTTGCCTCATTTGCCTGAGGGAAATAAAAACCAAACAATGAAGTCAGGTCAAAAGGAATGAAGAACACGTGCTGGAAAAATCATCTGCTCCTTACATTATCATACACCTTAAAATATTAAGACAGTACTGAATACAGAAGAGAGAATTTAATTGCTGTTAAAGTAATTTTGTAATAGTTATTTATCAATTGAAATCCAGGAGATGCCTCATTTCAGAAGATCCAGACATCTGTGTTTCCAAACACGTAACTGTAACAGGCAGGTTGTTATTTACTGCAAGCTGGAATTTCTTGAGCAATATTTGGATAAAGCCAATTATTATCCCCCAGGAGAGCTTAAGCACTGCTTTATAGTAACTACTTTTCTCCCATTACTGTGCCACCATCCTGGTGCCTAAGCAAAGGCCAAGGAAAGCTCGTTTCTAGCCTTCCTGTTCTGTGGTAGTCAGCATTCCTGTTGGATGCTGGGCCTTCTGGTTTTCAGCTGCCCATCGGTGATAAGACCAGCACAGCTGAAGCTGCTCAGCTGAATGGTGGAAGCCATGAACGAACTTAGACCAAGATAGGAAAATCAGACACACATGAAAAGAGAAGCTCCAAATGGAAGCAAAAACTTAAATGCAAAGCATTAGTGCTTACAGAAAAGAAAAAAAAAAAGGAAAGAAAAAGACCCTACAGCACACGGGGAAGCAGCCCTGGGCCTGTCAGCTTTTTCTTCACTGCATCTGCCATAAAGCTACCTGCTCCTTCTACATACACGTAAATCTCTCCAAGCAGGATTTTGAAGACAACAAACTTCAGTGTTCTTGCAAGTTCCATTATACCTGTCAACTTCCTCAAATTTTCAAAGTCACAAGGAGAGCATCCTAATGGGGATACAGATCTATTTCGTGTCTAAGATCGGATTTAGCTATTTCAAATTTCCAGCACATTAACTCCTCCTGACATTTGGAACTCCAGCTCATTTTTTCCACCTCATTCTTCATCAACTGCAAATGCCCTTTATCAGACCTTTTCTCGTGGTACATGAAGCAGAAAAGGCTTGTGCATTTTCCTAGAGTGACAGCAAATACTCTTTTTTTCCATTGCTGAAAGATGGAAACACGGTGACAGCTGAAAAACAAAGAACTTGCTGTTCTACGTGAGGTCTAGTGTAAATGTAGTGAGATGAGCACAGACATGAATTTGTCATATATAACCTTTGGGTCTCTCAGGATACTTTGGGAATGAGCTAAGTCAGGCTTCCCAAGTTCCATCTTTTCAGCTCCCTGTGAACAGCATACATTTTACCTCTCCCTGCCTACCTTGAAAACAGGTATAATTTTCCATGGAAGGAAAAGGCGAGGCTTAAGATTTGGGAGCAGTGCTACAGTATAATTTCAGCTCAAACAACTCCAGCACAGCAATTAGGTCCTGTTTCAGGAGAGCTAACCCCTAAAATCTTCAGCAGTCCCAGATCTTTTATTCTAGTGACAACACTACACAGTGCCATTCCTTGGTTGAGAACAGGCAGCATCTTTCCATTCACGACTTCAAACTTCTCTTAAAGATCCCTGTCAATCCCAATATCAATTGTATCATTTATTACTTCTTCCAGCAATTTCACACGGTCCTGTCAACAGCAAGATTGCCAGGAGAGACACACAGGCAGATGGAAACCTCTGAAGCAGAAAGGCACCACCAAGAAAATGAAAGCAGCGTTATGGAGCAATGACAGCTGGTGAAACACTGAGCAATATGTAAGTGGTTTGTTAATAAAGTCCACTCCAGATATAGCATAAGCAAAAAAAAAAAC
>VZRU01021169.1:0-30772 GCA_013398155.1 Pedionomus torquatus | reverse complement strand
GAGGGCTTTGTTCAAGATGGGACTTTCTTCCTGCTCTCCCACCTGGTTTTATTCTTGCCATTCAATGCAAATGTAAAAAGCGGAGCTCTTGCCCCTCCGGGGAATTTCTCTGAGGACAAAATCCTATTGTGTCCTTTCATTAGCACATTCCTTGTGGGTGAAGTGGTCTCCTTCTTGGCCACCACACATTCAGGACTGCTATCAATATTTTATGAATCACTGGAAGTATTAACAGTACAAAAGTTTTGTTTGCTAGATGTCTCTAGCATCTTGTCAGCTTCCCATGGTGCTTACATGTGACTTTAATGATGCAGATGGCAGACCTTCCCACTAGGCCTTTGTCTGTTATAGGGAACCTCACACCCCAATTACCCCATCTTTAAAAGAAAAAAATGCAGAAACAAAATGGAGAAAATGTCGTTGCGACACTCACAGCTGTTTCAGTAACATAAACTCCTTGTTAGTGATGGAGGACTTAGCAGTTTTTATTCACTTCAGACCCAGAGGATGCTCTTCTTAACTGCAGTCAGAGTTTTACACAAACCAGAGATTTAACACAAATCAAGTGAGAAAACTAAAGGCTGGGCTCCTACAGCACAGGACATTTACTGCCTTTGCCAGTACAATGTGAGTTGTGCGTGCCAAGATCAGAAGCTTCTTGTTAATGTTATTTAGCCATCTGCAATCACTACATAAGCTTACATTGCATCATTTTTACGATTTCGTGGTAGTGAGAGCTCTAGATTACTTCATGCAAACATGGGATGTGCTCTCCATTTCACCCTTACCTTTTCTTTCTTCTGCCTCCCCACATTTTTGCTCCTTATTCCTTTCTCTATCATCTTTTCTCTGTGTGATTCTGTGATCCTTCCTGCTACTTAAATACATGGCAGGGATCCCTGTGATTCTCTGGGACCCAGTCAACGTGCTTTGGCTGCCTTTGCTGTGACAGTTTTGCTAACCACCCCGTCCCCACGTAGGGCAGGTCAGTCAGTGCTGGCAGCATCACAGACCCTTGGGCGACCGGGAGGGAAGGGGCCTCCTTTCTGCTATCGGCACATGAGTAGCAGCCAAACAGCACCCTTGATATGACACTGATAATAAAACTCCTCAGGAAAAGTCCCTTTTATTTCTGTAAGATGAAGTTGCATTGGCCACAGCACATCCAACTGTGCAAGCCTACTCCTAAGCCTTCTCCCTCTCTGTGTGGGAGAGGGCCTGGGAATGCCAAGAAATACGGACACAAGCCCCATGGCTGGTTGCTTGGCTAAACCACAGAAACCAAACAGGCTCAAACCCTCCATTTAGCCCAACTGCAATTGTGGTGTGTACAGCTAGAAAAGGCAGAAGAACACCAGGAGAACAGCTGTAACCCCAGAAGTGGATTTGTGGGGTGGGAGGCAGGGTATCACTGGGAGGAGAGTGCAGGAGGCACAGTTACATTATCTTCACCCATTCTCCACAGCTTTCTCCACGTGGATTCCACAAAGCCTCATATGTCCACTGTGCCTCACCTCCCATGCTGAGCCCAGTGGAATTGCCACCCCAACCTGATGCTTCAAAGCCTGTCTGAATCCTCTTGCTCCGCCCCATGCAGGCACTCAGTGGTCTGCAAACTGCCACCTCCACTCCACCAAGACAGACCCAGCTACTGGGAACCGGTACAGCATGTGTAGAGTGTGGAAAGAGCTGGTTTTTCTTTTTTTTTCTCCTCCTTTTGCTACTCCCATTTCCCAGTTTGATGCTTCCTCCCAGCTGAGGAGCTGCACCTCTGCCCAAGAGGACAGTGCCACAAATTATAACTCTCATCTAAGAAAACCTAGTAATGGGGACTGTTTCCACTTTATAGGATGACACAGAACAGGTGGGCCTGGAATCCCAAGATTCCAGTTTTGGACAACACTTAAGATAAATAAGTAGACTAATTATCTTAATTTATTCCATAATTATTTTAATTATTAATCACTTCCTTCTTTCTTGCCTATTATCAGGTCTAGAGGTAGGAGTGTTCCCAAGTCCTGAAGGCAGGCTCTGCCCCCAGCATGCTCCTGTGACTCACCAGTTTCATCTTTATCTCTTCCCACACCTTTCATAACAAGATTTTCTTGAAGCTGCATCATTGCTTCTGGGGATGCAGTAAGTAGGCTACTACGCACACCTAAGTTGACTCACTTGGGAGAAGATGTCCTGTTCTTTCTGCATCATTCCCTCTGCAGATAGTTTTAGAGAATGAGAAGGTCAGCTCTGCTACAACTGTTGGAAGGTGTAGGGCATGACTGCTGGGTTAGCCAGTGAACTTGGCTTTTCAGGTGTAGAGGTTTTCAGAGGTCTTATATGAGTTTAAGGAAAGCTGCATAAGGGGGTTTATGCAAGATATTAGCTCTTTACTGCTTTGGCCAAAGCTGATCATGTAAAACTGGGACCTGGCAGGCAGCTCCTGCACAGGTGACAGTGCTTGCCCGTACCCTGTCTCAGGCTATGCCACAGAGCACTGTCACCATGGGCAAGCTTCACTATGACACAGGCTACAGCCCCACTAGCCAGTGGCTCCTTGGCTGGGANTGAGGTCCCTTCCAACCCAAACCATTCTAGGAGAGGCACAACAAGAAGTAAAGCAGGGAAGAAGAAAAAGCAGGCAAGGAAGTGGGTCCTCATTCGGCAAGAATTCACAGCAGCGAGGCCTGCTTATACATATTAGCTGATAACAGTGTGATGAGACTGTGACCTCCATTTTACATCACACAGCCCTTCTCCGCCTCCTCCTGTCACCCGCAGGCAGGCATCTTCCCTGTGCTGATTTCAGCATNCAGTTTTCCAGAGGGGACACCACTACCAAACCATGTGACAGGCAGATGGAAGGGAAATCAGGCCAGAGAGAGCAGGGAGGCATATTGTGGCATCAAAGACGTGGGGAAAGGGGGGACTGAGAGGGAAGCACTGGCTGAAGCATGAGCAGGGGTATCTGACCCATCCCTGGAGGTGTTCAAGGCCAGGCTGGACAGGGTTTTGAGCAGCCTGGTCTAGTTGGAGGTGTCCCTGCCCACAGCAGGGGGCTTGGAACTTGATCTTTGAGGTCCCTTCCAACCCAAACCATTCTAGGAGAGGCACAACAAGAAGTAAAGCAGGGAAGAAGAAAAAGCAGGCAAGGAAGTGGGTCCTCATTCGGCAAGAATTCACAGCAGCGAGGCCTGCTTATACATATTAGCTGATAACAGTGTGATGAGACTGTGACCTCCATTTTACATCACACAGCCCTTCTCCACCTCCTCCTGTCACCCGCAGGCAGGCAGGCATCTTCCCTGTGCTGATTTCAGCATCAATAGCAGTCATCAATTTTCTGAGAACACGTGTACGCAGCAAATAGTAATAATAATAAAGAAACAAAGCAAAACACAAATGTCAGAGGAAGGAATTCAGGATTAGAGATTGTGTAAGTTAAATGCTGACTATGACATAGGTAAGTGAGGAAGAAGCAGGTTCTGGGTGGAGACAAGAATGACGTGTGTCAGAGGGGGATGACTACATATGGAACTCTTCTGTATGGATATGAATCAAATCCTGGGTCCTTGGAGCTCAACTAGTGACATCCTGACTAATTAAAAAAACAAAGGGAGACTGTAGTGCCAAAGTGCAGAAACAGAAAATGGCCTCACCTTGCTATATGAACAGCAAGCAACTCCAAGTGCCACAGCTAGAGAGGGTTGCCAGAAATACGAGATTTACTGAGAAGATGGTATCCTCTGCCTGGCCTACGGTCCTGAGCTCTGCCACAGTTCTGAATCCCTTACAGACAGGACAGCATACAATGGAGAGGTGAAGCAGCCTCCCTTTCCTGGTAACAGGACTAAGCGCTGATCAAGAGGCTTTGTGGTAACACAAACAGTAATATGATTTTTGCCCTTGAAAACACATACAACCTCGAACTGTGGTTTGCTCCCCATTCTTCGACATCTTGTAATTCTTTTATTTTCTTCTAAATCTGCTTCTATTTTCAGCTCAGAACATTAAACAGTGCTGGGTTTTGGCTCCCTAAATAGGCACAGGGAAACTGTAGTGAGCTAGAAAGCTGAATTATATTTTTTGCTCTCTGAGGCTGAGAGTGCTTTAGCTTTGTGTATTGTGTTGTCAGTGTCTCACTGTTATCCTTTAACCTGACAGCAGAAAACTCGAGTCTGTATCTGTACCTGGTGACAGAAAGGCAAGGAAAGAAGGAAACACAGGCTAATCTTTTTACTTCATAACATATCAACAAAGAAAATATTTCCTTTTTTTTTATTATTTCAATTTTACAAGGTTTTCAACTTTTAACATAGGCACTGTATGTACGCTATAAAAAATTTAACATCAGGGCTGCCCTTTTTCTAATTATGAGCAAAACGATTGCAACTGAAGAGTTATAGCATAACTTGTTCTGAATTATATGCATGAATTATTCTGTCCATTACCCTGGTTACTTACACATTGCAATAAAGTGGGACTGTTTTGGTGCTCTGAAATGATGATTTGTTAGCACTTACACTCACAGAGATATAAACATCTATAAAGTATGTTTGTTACAAATTAAGTTTACTGAGGTCAAACTAACATTTTGTTGAAAGTTTTCAGTTTCCTGTCCCTAATCCAAGGGGCTTTTAAATATACACTAAACATAAAATGAGTTCATAGTTCAAAGGCTGACAAAGAGCAGCTTACCAGATCTTCTGTATATGTTAGTCCCATTTTTTCTCGTGCCTGAATTCATCATCATGATGACAGCAGTGAAAAGGCTTGTGCAATCTCCCAGTCTCAAGTTCAAACTACACAGAATACAGGAAAAAGCATCTCTACAAGTACATCTTTCTCTGCTGTTTTAATCACACGCCCCCTCATCTTGCCCCACACTAAAGTGGGGCAGCATTTCTAGGGGAGGCTGATGCTCACCTCTTGGGGGGAGATGGACTTTCCCATAAACTGGTCCTACAACAGGTTGAGAGTCATCTGCAAACTCACCTCTGCAAGGACAAGGTATACTACAGAGTTGTAAGGGGGTTTTTAAGTGCTATCACCCTACTGAAGGTATCAATTATAGAAGTTTAAAAATCAAAGTCTACCTTAGCTGATCAGAGGCATTTCATTCTTTAAGACAGTAAGCCTAATTGCAGCCAGAGGATGTTGGGGCTTTGTCTTCTAATGCTCCTGTAATTTCCAAGCAGTTGAAGGAATTTTGTCAAACAACTTCCACCACAGGAAAAGAAAAACCAAACTTGAAAAACAAGTCATGGAAATACTTATCACCCACAGGTGATGAACAGAAATGACAGAGAAGAAAACGTGCTTCCCAGCTGAAATCCTGGAAGAGATAACAGTTGCAAAATAGTTAATTTAAGAGGTGGCTGTGTCAAATTGGAAGACAAGAGTCCCAGAAAAAGGATGGGGTTGAAGCAGGATGAAATTGCCAAAGGCTACTCTTGTAACGATGCTATGGGATATTATCACTGCTAAACCAGCACTGTTTGCCCTGGTGGTGGGTTAGCAGCAGTTAACAGCAGTCACTGAAAGTCAGAAATCTCAGAGGAGAGAATAGAATAAAAACCTGCAATATATGCGTTTTTGTCTGGTATGTCTCACACATACATACATAAACGTTAAATAAACTTAATAAATATAAACATACACTATGTTCTCAATTCTAGTACAGATGATGTATAGGCTGGCAAGCTGAGCTTCTCTCACAGTGTCAGGATTTTGTTACTATGGTGTCTGGATGTGTATGTTCTGTGCCAACCCAGGGGGAGAGGGTTGTTTGGCAGCTGTAAGGCTTAGCTGCACACCACGGTGTAGGACACGGCAGCCACTCGAACCATTTCATCACAGCCAAAACAATACTGACGTTTCCTCTGTATGCTATATATGTGTTCTCTTACCCACTTTAAATTATTAGACACAGAATTATTAGTGCTGCTACCAATAGGATCACCTCATGCTTTCAGTAACTTAAACTCCAACTGTCCATGCTGAAATTTTCCAAGCCTGAAGCAGAATAATTTGAAAAAGCTCCAGGCAATATAGTATAGCTGTTTCTGGGAATATGGTTTGGAGGAAAAAAAAAAAAAGCTAGTTTTGCTTGTATTAAGCCAAAATGCTAATAACTATTTTACAGAGAAGTTGTCAGATTGTCAGGTTTTAAACTAGGGCTTGGAAATTTGGCTGAGATGGCATCAGCAGTGCGCCTTTTGCTATTTTGTAAATTTACCCAAATCACAGCAAGTTGCAATATTTATAAAGCAGCACCAGTTTACTGGTGCTCAGTGGAGACGTGTCAGCATATAGGTGCGGGATTCTGGCAGTGCCCTCTGCACCACCTGGCCTCTGCCAGGGAGTCCCTCACTAGGACTTGCTCTCCAGCTCTGACTCTTAGGTTTGTAGCACCAGCCTGCGAATAGTCACCTATTTAATTCTGGCTCTCAGTACTCCCTTTGCTAACAACAGGAAAAGACTGAGTGTTTTTATACGCACGTCCCCATCGCTAGCAGTAGGAGCAGCATTTGGAAGTAGATATTCAAGACAATGCATGTGTGGGAGTGTGGAGAGGACTCAGAAGTTCCTCAGCATTGAGGTACAAGAATAAGGAGACAGAGACTGGCCCAAGGAGCTGAAGTGGGAGAAGGGAGGTGCACAGGGACAGGGAGAGATGAGCTTTGGCTGGGGAATAGGCAGAGAGGCTTGTGCTGATTAGACCCTGAGCCCTCACAGTACCTGGCCTCAATTCCACATCTTCAGCCTCCTTACTCTTCCATGAGCTCTGTGGCAAAAGCGCATCTTCTCTTTCCATCCTGATGGCTGGTGAATCCAGAGGGTGCCAGCTGCTGCTGGCAGGTCCCACAAATCAACGAGCAGGGGTGTTTCCTATGGACGCAAAAGCTCAAGCACTGCTTGGCCCATTTGATACTACTTTTGTTCTTCATTATATTTTATTGATTGAGAAATTGGCACATTCAAAATCCATCCTACATGAAAGGAACATGAACATTGCAAAATCTAGCTCTCATAAGCAAGAAAAACAATAGAATATTGTCCACATAAATGTAATTTATCTTCTGTGTCCCTAAATACAATGGTATAAAATAATGCAATTTTTTTCCAGCTGGTTCCTAAAGGCCTCCCAACTAAAACTGTTGGCAGTGAGAGTGAGATTCAATTAAAGAGAGACAGCAATGCTTCTGGCCCTGTTTCCCATCTCCTATGTAGCACTGGCAGACTTTGTTTAATTTTAATCTCAAATATGCCCTTCTTTTTTTTTTTTTTTTTTAAATAGGAACTACACCCCACTTCCATGTCTGGAAAGCGATGAATAGACACAGAAAAGCTGATAACCTGTAACTATGAAGTACTTCCAACAGTGTGAAGGCACAGGGCCATGCACTGAAGCACAAGGAGGAAACAACTGAGACCTACTAGGTACAAGAATAATCTAAATTGTTATGGATTCTGTATTTCCAAACTTTTCAATTCTTGTATTTGCTCTATTACTGATTTTTAACATAGTTATTAGTTATATAATCTCACACAGGTTTCCCAGTTTCTTGACCACGTATGCATTAGTACACAGTGATGCAATTCAGAGTCTAGGCTTAAGTAAATGTAGTGTTACCCAATATAAAAGTACTGAAACACGGATGTATGAAGACTCTTTAACATATTCAACTTCTTTATAGAATAACATGGGAGAAAATGTCACAAGATGAAGCAAACTCACCTGATTTTGAACATTCCAGAGATGAGGAAGACAAGCTGGAGAAGGATGATTCCAAGCACATTTCAGTTTTTTGCTCTGTGTGTCAACAACCAGTAGATCCACACAACCTTTTCTGTCATAAAAAAAAACACAAAGCCCTAACTTTACTGGGCTTTGATAACCCACAAACAAAGATTGACAACAAAACACTTTTAGCTCAGAGACAGAAGCTAGTTTCAAAATTGACCAAGACTCCTAAATATTCTGAGATACATAGGCAGAAGATTGATTATTCATTTGAATTCCTTATGGATAACAACACTACTACATCGCATTGTGATCTTGCTAACATTAACAATCCTAGTACTTTTAAGAAAGTAAATAATTCTTTAATAAAAGCGTTATCAATTTGCCAAGACAAAAATTCCACATGGCAGGCAGACATGGAAGACAGATTTATTGTGCTCGACAACTATGGAAATAGATCAGATACATGTTTTCTGGGGTTATTTGATGGCTCTCACGGTGCGACAGCTGCAGAAATGGTTGCAGCAGAGCTTCCACTTCTATTTCTTGACCAGCTTGCTCAAATGGATTCCTCCTACGTAAAGAATAAGGATGAACAGCAAATTCTAGATTCTTTTGCCACAGTAATCAAGGCAGATTACAGAGAAAAAGAGAATATTTTCTCTGATAAACCAGGCAATGACAAGACCTGCAAGACCAAAACTTATGAATGGATTCACAAAGCATACGCCAAGTCCTTTTGGAGAATGGACAGACTTTTACGACTGGGAAGGAACGAGGATTCCAAAGTTCGCTGGAGTGGCTGTTCAGCAGTTACCTGTTTGGTGGAAGGAATCCCTAGAGAAGAGACAGATGGCACCGAGGAAGGGGAGAAAGACCATTCTGGAAGCACCATATACAGTCCATTAACTGGGATCCCTAAAGGTGCTGCTGGGTTACTGCACGTTGCTAATATAGGTATGTACATTCCACCCCAGGATTTGGGGCTTTTTTTTTCCTGGCCAGTAAAAAGTGAAAAAAAAATAAGCTAATCTAGACATTTGGAGATAAAAAGCTGCAGTTGCTTTAACTTGACAACATATAGGAGACAAATTCCCTTGCAAGTGATACTGGTATCAGGCAGTAAGTACCTTCAATAGGATCTTTGAGTCAAAGCAGTAAATTCACTAATGCAAAAAAGTCACAGTTAAGAAAGATTCTATAATACATGATACATAGTACACCTGTGTAAGAGGTAATTTTATTTTAATTTAAATCACAAGGTGTCATCACTTTAGGGCAGATAACCATAAATCTTCTGATTTTAGACCTGACAAATCTCTTGTGTCAGCAAAATATGCTTAGCATTTGTTTTTATTAATTTATTGGGACCAAGTGCTACCACATTTTGCTACGAACAAACTGAAAACAAGATCTCTGGGGATCGCCTGAATTATTAATTTCTAAAGCAGGAATTGGCTGTTACTTACTGTTGCTATGGAAGATCTAGTCAGACCTGCTTCCTTATGAAGCTCTGCCTTTCTAGTGCAGAAAATCAGTTATTAATTGTAGTCAGAAACACTGATACATTTCTAATGCTTCTCCACCCAGCCCTGCTGCAGGGAACACTAGAGAAAGCTCTCACAGTTCTTAGCAACTCCAGTCACTCTGTTTCCATTACAAGTTCTCTAGTGCATAAGACAGCTGTAAGACGACAAGCAAGACACTTGTTTTACCATAAAGAAGCACACAAGTAAAATTATACCAAGAAAGCTGTTAGGTGCATAGTTTATGATTCTATGATTTGTGTTGGTTATTTTCTTGACTGTCTTCCAGTCTCTGCTTGAAGCACGTACCCAGGACTGCAATACTTTTCTCTCACTCCCCCTGGCATTAGGGAGTAATGTGCTAACACGGCAGCTCCCCTTCAACAGGGGCACTCTATCCTCCTTGGGCGAGTATATTCTCAAAACTGATCAGACTTCTTCATATGAAATTTGACTGAAACGAATCAAGAGGGTCAAAGATCAGTAGGAAAAGAGAAAACCACTCAAGAGATTTTATTTCCTCAGGAGTCCAAAAAAAAAAAAAAAAATCAAACCCCAAAAAAAAAATGAATTTCACATTTAGGAAAATTAATCCCAGATTCACAAAAAGAAAAAAAAAATAATTGCTTAACTATAATCCTTTGCTAGTCTGAGGAACACTACAAACCAGCTTGAACATGCACTGACACTGAAATAGGTAACTGGACTACCCTCTCCTGATGCTTGTTGCTATAGCTTTCTCTACCTCCAACAAGCATTTTTGCAGCCACCAGAATTTTACTGTTACTGGTATCAAAATTGGTGGTTTAGCACCAGCTCAGACATTCTCGCAGGAGGTGCAGTCACAGCTTTCATGGAATACAGAAGTAACTCATATAAAGGTTGTAATGTTTTCAGAGCTACCAAATGTGTTTTTCACCTCACTGGGGAAGAAACCCATTTTTATTACAATGAGCTTGAGAGTAGGACAAAGGTAAGAAAATCTGGTAGACAGCTCACCCAATCCAAGTTTTCTGGTTCTAGTTACCTGCCTCCATCCTTCCCTCCCAGACGAGGTTTTATGCTGGCTGAAATTAAAGACACTGTAAACTCAAGCTCTGCTAAAGAGTTAAGACTTGAAGCTGATCAGAAAGACTTCAAGCCTAAATCTTTGGAACACTTCTAAATACACATTTATTTAATCAAATATTTAATTTTCCACCAAATGTACCACATCAAAGAAGAAGATTTGCACAACATCACTCTTCATTCCCTCCCTGCCTCAGGAATGTGTTCTTACAGAAGTATAAACGCTTACCAGATGCTGAAAGAACGTAACTGAAGGGGATGGTCAGGAGAGGGGATGGGAGCAGGAGATGGTGGTGACATTGACCAGCTTTATCTTCTTCATTTAGTCCAACATTGATATGTCTGCTAGGTTTTGTCAATTCTTTTGCCCCTTCTCTGGCTTGCAGTCAAGAGACTCCAAAAGCAACTAGGATTTTACTTTTTCTTGCAAATTGTTCCATGTGGGTTATATTATGCCCTTTGTTAGGCTTACAGCTGGTGGTCTTACTCTCAAGGTTCACGGGAAACTTTACACAATCTTCTGGCTCTTCATGGAAATCAGGGGAAGAAGGGAGAAAGGACAAGCTAAAATTCACACAGCGTAACTGAAGGCAACTACATTCTGCAATTAAAAAAAAACAAAACAAAACAAAAAAAAACCAAAACAAAACAAAAATACAAATAAAACAAAAAAAAAAACCACAAAAAACCCCAACAAAAGTATCCTTTATTCTAATATTCTGAATCACCTTCTAGAGAATGTCACCTTCACACAGTCACATTTTGCTGTCTCCTACACTAGACATTGCCAAGAAATACAACTACTGTATAAGCTGTGCCTACTTAGAATCACTTCAGAGATCTGTGGCCTAATCTCACCAGATATTAAAAATACATATAAATGAACACACAGCAGTGTTGGGAAAGGTACCATCCCACTCAAGTTCCTTCTCTGGGGCATCACTTTTGCCCTTCTGCCAACATATGGGAGCAGACCAATCATCTCCCCAGCACAAAAAATGGTCTTCTCCCAGTGTAGCCACAGAGGACCTCAAACAACACATCACTGTTCCAGAGCTGTTTTCCCTTACACTCTGCATTCAAGCCTGAAAAGACCAGTCACATTGCAGTGTGGCAATTTCTAGCATTTTTCATTCTCAATCCACAGATTTCGAAAGTGTTGAGGGAATGGTAAAGCACCTACTCCTGCTAAAGGAAAGAAGGAAAAGGAAAGAAGTTAGTCCCCAGCTTCTCATGGTGACTGTAAGGGGCCCTTAAACAAAGATTTTTAAGGCATGATGTTAGTAAACTGTAAATTCCATACCACATCCAAATTATTTTCAGGTACTAGAAATTTTATACTGATACAGATAGTCTGAACCTGAAAGTTCCTGATTAATTCATTCAGCCATGGTAATTTGAAAGCACACACTCTCTTAGAGGAAGAGAAAAAAAATAGAGTATTTGAGAAAAGCATGCACTCTTGCTTAAAAAAATCCCGAACGGTCAAGGTGCAGCATTTCTGTTGTACTGCATCCCAAGGTGAATGAAGTGTCATGACTCCTCTTGAGAATTCACTTGCAGTCTGAAGAATAAGGCTCTGGAATAGTCTTCTGAATAACGTGAGGGAAAAAAACCCACAGAAATCTTTGCAGTAAAACAGAGAGATTCACTGACAGATATATTGTTGCCTGTGGCAGTAGATAATTGAACTACAACCTCAGTTTTTTTCCCAGTCTTAGCAAAAGGCTGTTAATATAACAGCAATATCTTACAATATAAATCACAATACTATCTTATTTCTATTTAGGTAACGCACATGCAGTCTTATGTAAAAATGGGAAGAGTCACTGCCTCTCAAAAGAGCACAGCACTTCCAATGCAAGCGAGAGAAAACGCATACTCCAGAATGGTGGAAGCATCAGCACTAACAAACCAGATGGCTTAGTAGAGGGGTACCTGAGAACTACAAGGAGTCTTGGACATCACGGAGATCCAGTACTGAAAAGATCTGTTATACCTGTGCCTCACACTGTATCTGTCCCTATCGATGATACCTGTCAGTTTCTTATTTTAGCTTCTAACGGGCTTTGGGAGGTTCTGGATTACAATGAAGTACTTTCATTAACTCTAACAATGTTCACTCATTGTTTGAAAAGGTACGAATGTGTTCAACAAAATGGAGCTTCTGTATCAAAGTGCCAGTATTTGATGCCCCTCAATGAAGACAACTTAAATAACTCAGAGACTATTACAGCTCTGCAAGATGGAAGAGATATACTGTCTAATAAAAACATTTCTCTCACTGACTCAAAAGGCAACCTGGAACAAAATAAGCCAAAATGTTCTAGGATGAACCATTTGCAAAGCGAAGATGGAGTTCCTAAGGAAACCGATGACCACAGAAGTCAAGCTGATCCACAACTGTCTCTTTTCAATAACAATGAGGTCAATTCACAGAACAGAGAGATAAAACAGCCAGATTCCTACAAAACAGGTGACTCTGAAGAACTGAAACAGCTTGAGGACAGAAACATCGATCCACATAACAGTTCTCAGCCACAGTCACAAACTGCAGTGCAAGAAGCAACAGAGAGCGACACTTCCTGCGCGACAGGTCCAAGTAGCACCCATGAGCAGCTGCAAAGGAACGTACTGGCAACAGAGTCTAAAGACATGGAACAGCCCCCAGAAGACATAAAAGCATGCCTATCTAGTTACGACCCAGGTCCACAACTGGCAGAAAAAACGGACTCAAAGGTATTTTGTGACAAACTTGCAAGTTATGCTGGTCCAGAACTGCTAAAGACAGTACCAGTGGGTTCTAAAGCACCATCACCACAGTTTGAAGAGGACACAAAAATGTACTCGTCCAGTTGCAAATCACAATCTGCAGGAAGAGGCAGAGTCACCTCTGAGACACTCTACGACAGTGCAGCAAGCTACATTAGCGAACAACTGGTAAAGATTGCACTAGCTGCAGGTTCAAGAGATAATATTACTGTTTTGATTGTACTTCTAAATGGATGCGTTAAGATACCCGATTACCTCAACACCTAAAAGTTTATCATAGGATAACTGCAGTGCCACAGTACATACAGTACAAGCTTATATTTAGCTGCGTCATGAATTTACTTGCTTCACTTAAATGCTGACCCATGTATTAAATCCGACATCACATCTGGAACAGATCAAACACAATAAAACCTTCAGAACTCTCAATAAGAAACAGTAATCGAAAACTTTTTTTTTTAAACCATTTTATTCAAACCTGAGCACCTCAATATAAAACTAAACACTGGTGAACTGTCATTTTCCTTGCTAAACCCAGATTACTGCAAATTTTAAATCTGCACAAGTAAGTTTCTGCTATCGGTTCAACATTTAAATAGACTAATTCATCTCTTCTGACACACTTGGTAGATTTCATATAATAACTAAAAGAATTAGTGCAATATACTGGACAGATCAAAATAAAATGTACTTTGGAAAACAAAGTTGCAAGTTCATTACTGACAGACAGCAGTACTTATGTTACAGATACAGGAGCATCATTTATTACTGTTCTAGCCGTAAAGGAAGAACTTAGAACCCCCTTTGATTAGAGAGGAAAAAAGTTAGCCTTAAGTAACTGTACATTCTGTATACCTTTAAGCAACTCTTAAATATTACAGAAAGTATTAAACAAATGTAGACTACAATGCAGAGTACCTATTTACAGTACATTAATATCCAAATTTAAAATCAAGTTGGATGTACATAATCGTTAGTGCACTATTTTTTTTCCATAGGGGAAAAACATAAACTGTAATGGCCAGCAATGATCAAAAACAAGAAAGAACTCACAGACACCAAGTTTGTTGTTGTTTTACTTGAAGAGCTCTTACAGTTTGTAGAAGGAAAAAATCCTAAGTCATAAAGTTGAATTTACTGATCTGTACCCTCTGAACAGATTAGAAATGAAGTTAAACTTGATTTATCACTAATTCTTTTAGATAACTAACTGGGTTGATATAATTTACATACAGTGTACCAACTAAAACTCCATTTTCCTGCAAGCACGGAGTTCTTAAAATTGTTAATGCAAGTATTATTTGTAATTAAATTATTAAACTATGGAATGTATAACTAAACAGTAGATACCTGCAGAAACAACTGGTTGCATCAATACTGTGAATAAGTTTAAGTAATTTTCAGACCCCGTTTCTAAAAAGGTTTTAAAGCACAATTAAGAATTATGAGAAGTCCCAATTCTATTCATTATAACAGTAATCAGTATTGAGGCTACAGGAACTGGCCAATTAGGTCCACAGAAAGTAGTTCTTCTACACCCCTAATGGCAAGTGATTTTTAAAACATTTCAACTGAAGGAAGCAGAAACAATTCTGATTCCATCTCTTCTCTACTGCTGAAACATTACAGCCAGTGGTGGATACATGCATGTTAAAATTTTAGGTCAAAAGAAAACTCTGTATCATGAACTTGACTATTATCATAAGTCTCTCCGCCGTTTGGAAGCTGTACTGGGCCAGGTTAAGCACTCCAATTCCATGGTTATTAACAGTTAGGAAGCAGAAGAATATTCAGAACAGTTTAAAGCAACTGATGTTTTAGTTACTACAACATTGACTCTTGGGTGATTGCGTGGGTTCAGTAAGATCTACTCCTCTTCCTCTGGCAGAGTTGGCTCCTGTATTCTGTGGTTCATTCTTGGGCAATTTTTTTGCTATAAAAATCAAAAAGAAACAAGAGTTAAAATGAAGATTAAACTAATGACCCAAGTACAGAGTCAACACTTTGGTACTGCATAAGCATATCAATACAATCAGTGTAAAATCTGGTTTGATTCAGTCTGTTGATGATAAAAGAAGACGCTTAACTTCATAATGATTAACTACCTTACCTAAAATTTTCAAGAGCATTTTGGAAATGCATTAGTAGCTTGAACAGTAAAATGTATCTGTACAGGTATGCTATGCCAGTAAATGACAGCTCTTGTGGGAATCCACCTACACAACAGGCTTTAGGATCAGGATGTTAAAGACACAGAAAGAATGAAAAAAAGGGACAAAACACAGGCAGAAATGGATCGAACTGTTGCCTAGCTATCTAGCCAGAGTAAGTATTTGCATACAACATATAAAACAGTCCACAGTGCTCGATCAAGTCTTTCCTCTTTTTATTTTTTTTTTTTTTTCCAAGATGTCTCTTCTCTTCAGCTTTCATTAGTCAATTGACTGTTCTTTGTTGTCCTTGCAGACCCACAGTACCTTCTTGGTGCCGATATGAAAAATGAAAGTGACAAACCTTACCCTTCTGAGCAGTAGCTCCTCCTAGCTTTCTCTGCATCAGAAAATTGCTAAATTCTACATGAAAGGACTTCCATGGGGCTGCCCTGCTCACATTACTGGGACCCAACAACCATCCATTTTACAGTTCATTACTTTGACTCCAAATTAATTACCTTGGCCAGCTTTTAAAAGAAAGAAGTTTTAGGAAAACTAATGAAATGCAAGTATAACAGCCAGAAAATCAGCACAGTACACATCAACAAAATACACTGTGGGGCTAGAAGGCCTTAGGGTGCTAAGTAACCTCATCCAGGCTCCCCTTTCCAATGAAAGGTTGGATCAGACAATATTCCTTCCAACTTGGGCTGTTCTACAATTCTCCATTTGAACCCAAAAATTCATGTAATACTACATTGCTGAGACAATGCAAAGCACCAGTAAAAAAAAAAAAAAAGCCTTCACAGCACTGTCGTTTTGGATTCTAGAAACATTCTAGAACTGTAAATTAATACAATTTTTTTAAACTGGAAGTTCTGAACAGGCTATAAAGCAGTCAGTTTAAGAGCAACTGTAACTTTCATCCCACAGTTCTATGTTCTCATTTTCCATTTTCTCCTGTTTTTGAAGATCATGCTTACACATGGTCCTCCGAACCACATCCACATTGCATAAAAGGCCATTCCAAGTTCTATGCAACACTTACACCCTCTATCTTTGTCCAGATTTCATTTCAGGATGCACAGATTTTGTTCTGATGCACTGACAAAGCTGAAATTCACCCAATGTGACAGAAAACTCACATGGGCAACCAACCCTGCAGACAAAATACCCAGGTACCAAGTGGGCATTGTTTTCTCAAATTTAGTTCCTATACTTTATTAAAATATGGAGAGGTAAAAATTGTTGCTATAACAAATTACAACAAAAAATTATCAGACTGGGGATTCAATTTTTTCTGTAGTAGTAGTAGGATGTTAATTGCATCTTTAAAAAAATTAATGTTAAAATTTCACCAGAATACTGTAATTGAGCATTTCTGTATCATTAGATGCAGGCTTATGTTGAGCATATATAAGAAAAACATACTTTCTACTCATACAGTTATGTGGTTTCCCCCCCAAGTATTTATAGTTAATATGAAGCAAGTACTTGTTATAAAGTGTTGCTATAGTGATAATTTAATTTGCATCTGCTGGAAGTTTGAACCAAGCCACAAATTACCTTCTGCTTTACTAACTTGGAAAACAGAAGATAAGAGCTCTCTAGAAATATATCATTTTGATAGCAATACTGTTTTTCACAAAAGGAAGTGTGATAGAGGTCACTGCAGTGCAAAATACAAAACAGATTTAATAAGGTTAATTTGACACTATACATTACTATTTTACAGTAGCAGAGCCACTGCTGTGATTAAGGTTTTCACTATATAGGTTGGTGACCCTCCTAAAAATGCATGATTTCTTTTTCCCTCAACTTTCAAATAGTTTATTAACAATGAAATACAATTTTGTATCCATCAATGGAATTAAAAAAAAATTAGTAATTTACATGTTAGCATCTTTACAGAAGTCCCTAAGATTTTATATTAGCAAATTTACTTTTCACATGAAGCATCCTTAAATTCTACATCCAAGTATAAGTAAAGCCCACATTATCATCTTTGGCACACCTTTTAGATAGCTGTATTTGGAATTCAAGCAAAATTTTAACACAAAAGTGTATTTAGCAAATATTTTGTTTACACTAAAATGAGTACTTGACTTTTTTTTTAAAGCAAGTCCACTATCATTCTCCCATTTTGAAATGTTCCAGCTTTAGTTACCACTGTCTCATAAAAGGTACATTATTCCAGGTTCTACACCTATCCAAGGCAGTGTGGAATCTGTTGCAAAAATCATATACTTTTACTTATGGTCTTATACTAATTTGATAAACAAATGCCCAGTAAGTTGTATAATTCAGAAATTTCCTATGTAATGGGAAAGGTTTTGGATATTTTTTCAAACAACTAAAGCTCTACTTTGCTTGAAAGTGAGGCAGCAGACGTTTTCATCATGAAATCAAAACAGGAACACACAACTTGCTGACAGAATTCAAAAGTAACCTGTAGTTTACCTATTCCAAGTTAATCTAAGTGTTTTGGCACTTGAAACACGCTTGTACAGGTCTTCTGTCAAGTAAGTTTACATAATTTCTGAATGTCAAAAAGGATCTGAAAGGGTGTGAAGATATTTCCAAAAATAATTCAGGTGAAAACCAAAGATTTTTGATACCATCACAATCTTCCTAACCTATCTCATGAAAGTAATTCCCTTAAATTCTGTTTGTTCATAAACTCACCAATTGCCATGAATATTTCATTTACGTTCATAGATGTTTTGGCAGATGTCTCCATGAACAATAAGCTGTTGTCATCTGCATATGCTTGTGCTTCCTAAAAATTAAAGTAAGAATGTATTCCTTAAAAAAACAAGCCAACCCCCAATCATTACATGTTGTAATTTTATTGATAAGAAGGGACAATTTCTATATCACTTTGCAAGAAAGTTTGTTGAAACACTTGTTTGACTATTTGTTATTCATCAGCAATGAAGAAGTTACAATTACATCAAGCAGTTATACATGTAGAAATGCAATCTTAAAAATCCTTACTCATCTTAGAAATATCCAGATCAAAAAAGGCTCAGGCAAAGCTAAATAATAAATAAGAATATTTATTAAAAAGACAACCCTGATTCAGAACAATAGTAATTACTATTACAACAATTGTAACAGTAAGAATGAATAAGCTCCAGAAAGCGCCATCAAATGTCACAAAGTCTATTATCACCCTGGAAAGAAAGCTGTTTGTGAGCTATCTTGAATCTTTCAACCATTGAGGCAGATCAGAATTGTTTCATCATCCTGACAGAAATTCACAATTAGAAAGCACATAAGCAGTATTAAATATATTCCCATATTATCTCCCTTTTCCAGTCTGAATTTTGATCCAAAATACTTTCTATAAAGAGTTTCCCATTTTTGCCACTTTCTGTTAGCCAATTCAGCTGAGTATCCCCAGCTTCTTATGATTATGTTAACTGGCTTTGCATTCAACAGGAAATCTGCAAAAAGCCAAAACCGATAAAAAAAAAAAATATAACACATTAAAACATACTCAGAAACCTAAAGTGTGCTTTGCAGTGAGAAAGGATTGTAAGCCTTCAAGAAGCCCATGAATCTACAGAAACAAAACCCAAACATCTGAAAAATATTAAGACTGTAATTGGACAGAGAACAGTAGAGGTAGCTCTACTTTACTAATTAGATTAAGTTTTTGACTGCACACGTGTATGAAAATGTTAACTAGCAAAATTTTTCACAAAACATGAAGATCTTCTGTTAGACAACTTTATGTTACAATGGGCATAAAACTACAGAAATCAGAAAATCAAGTTATTGAGTTGTGGCAGAAAAATACCTAGAACACCGCTAACCTTCATAGTCTGACTTCTTTGTAATAGTATTTGTAACTATAGTTACAAAAGGATTCATTACTATACACAGCAGTATCTCACAGTGATACCAAATACAGATTAAAACCTTAAGAGAATTAATAACTAATAAATATGATCCTAATTCAAATTTAACTAATCACGAATGGACCAGAGCCATATGCAGCATGGTTTTTTTGCTTTGGAAGCTATTTTCTGATGACTTTGTTAAATTTTTCAGAAGATACAATATAGGAGAGCATGGATACATCCACTGAACCAAGAAGAATGCCATGAAAAGCACAATTAAAACTTGAACACCGCTTCAACAGTATAGCCTAAGCAAGGTAAGCACATCAATAAGCTTTGTATCATACAATAATCAACATTTTCCTGCTGACAAGTCAGAATAAATGATTTGCACTGAGAATTACTGCTGTCTTATCCACTGAAACTCTGGTTACCAGTAATTTTGGGTAGAAGATAAAGGTCATATCAAAGAATAGAAATTGAACTAGTCTTCACTATCTTTAACTAGTCATAAAGATATGCAAATAAATTAGTTATTTGTCGAATCCAATTATTAAAAAAAAAATCTATTGCTACATACCACTTATACAGAAATAGATTTTTCAGTAGCATGCATAATTTAGTCTCAGTTAATGTTTATATTTAACAGCATGACCTCTGTAACAGCTACCTCTGCTATGCATATAAGCTCCTCATAGGTTTATTTAATTCCTGTTCCAACAAAATGCTATTTCTATAAGCAGAAGTTATGTACATACCTGGAAATCCACAGCTCTTTTGTTAGCTAGGTCAGCTTTGTTTCCTGCTAAAGCTATTACAATGTTAGGACTTGCTTGTCGCTGAAGTTCTTTGACCCAATTTTTCGCTCTGGCAAAGGACTCCTGTTAATGATTGCAAAATGATGCAACTGAGTTTTATCATCCTTTTGTACTCTACTATTAACCCAATCTCTGTTATCTATACTTCAAGCAGAAGGCCAATGCAATCTGCTACCTTTGTCCAAAGGCACATTCCTACTTGTCAACCGAGCCATTTTAATGAAACATTCCTAATTTAGTTCTCAAATATGTCTACTTACTTCTTCAGCATTATCCCAAATAAAGATAGGAAGACCTTTACGTAGACAGACTAAGGAAAGAAGAGGTCAAAAGAGTAAATGGGAATTTTAATTTCTCCTTTAGAAGAATCAAGTTTATGAACAGCTATATTGAAACAGTCTCAAAATACTTCAATTACTGTGCAACTGAGCGCTGTTCATTATGGTACAGGGTTTCTGGTTTCAAGTCTCATTTTATAAAAAAAAAAAAAAAGTAAAGTTTATCTGATCTAAGTTCAAATAAAAAGAAATCAAATAACCTTAGGTTTTGGTCTTGATGGCCTGCGCTTCTTTTCCAGTTGTTACCCATAACTTGAAGAAATACTATATTAAAATAATGTCTTTCACTATCAGAAATAAATTGCCACCAGCAACATGCTGAAAGTAACAGCTTAACTCCAGTGAACCAGTTTAAAGGTGGGTTTGAAACACTTCTACAATGTAATTTGCTTTCTTTTTTTTTTTTTAAATACAATAAATATCTCCTAGAAATGGTCTTTTAGCAAGAGAAGTTTATAACCACAATTTAACATTAGTTTAATATGAAAGGAGCAACCTGATCTATGAAATGTGTCCCTGTCCATCGCAGGGGGGCTGGACTAGATGACCTTTAAATGTCTCTTCCAACCCAACCCATCCTGTGATTTTATGAAATGATGACTTGATTCACACAAGTTAACAACAAAAATTAAGGAAAGATCAATGTAAAATTGCTAGCTTCCAAATCTCCCTTGCGCCTCCCTAGTATAGTACTTACCTCATTTGTAATGTCGTATACCACTATCGCTGCTTGAGCTCCTCTGTAGTACATGGGTGCTAAACTGTGGTACCGCTCTTGCCCAGCTGTATCCCAAATTTCAAATTTTACTGTTGTATCGTCGAGACATACAGTCTGGGTTAGAAAAGCAGCTAAAAAAAAAGACAGATGTGCTGAAACCAGAAGTCTGCTTATATCTCTACACTAATACAAAATTATATTCAGAGAGATGCAAATCATTTCCTTAAACAATTTAAGCCTATTATTAAAATATAACAGGCTTGGAGCAAGCATCAGGTGATAAACTATAACTCTGATCAACACAGAACAGCTATTTGAACAACCAGTCCTTCCTCAAGTTTAAGACACAAGAAAGCAGTAATTGGAAAGAACTTCCCTTTTTTTGGTAATAGTTAATCTGAGTAACCACAAGCCTTTTCTTAAGCCTTCTAGATACATTTCATCTTATTTCACCAAACTGTACAGAGTACCAATAACAGCATCACATCAGGCTATAATCCAATAGTTCTGGTATGTACAATTCCACACATTTCTATTACTTGAAACAGAAAGCTTTGATTTTCAGCTCCTGACAACTCTGCCTTAGCTAATGGATATGGAAAAAAGAATCCTTAAAAGTTCTTGTTCTTAAAGCAGCCGCGTTTTTGACTTTTCAAGTGATCTCAAGAATTAATTTTAGCATAATTTTAACAGTCTGCAGTTTCAGGGAAACTTGCATTCACTGTCACTGCAGCTGTAAGCATTACCATAAATAACGGTCTTCTAAGTACAGAAAACATTAAATAACTTAGTCCACATCTTCAGTTACTCCTCATAAAGACTTTCTGTTCACATTAAAGTACCTGTTAGCAACATGAAAGCAAGTACCCACACAACATATAACCCCATACTACAAAACTAGACTATCAAGAGTATCTTGGGGAAAAAAAAAACAAACAGGAAAACCAAATATTGAAAAGCAAGATTTCCTTCTACTGGGTTCTCTTAACCCTTTTGAGTTTTAACTCAGGCATCTGTTTTACCATAGCTTCTGAGGTTTAAAAATAAGTATGCAGCTATAACAGTGGTCTGACAAACTCTCTTGATTACCTGCTTTATAGTCATATTATTTTCCTGGTGACAGTACATACACAAGAGAAAATGCAACAATCCCAATAATTTAGACAAAAGTTTGGGCAATCCAGCATAAATACTTCAGTTGTTTTCCCAGTTGCAACAGACATTTAGTGAAATACTTTGGACTGGCTTGCCCTTGCTACTTCCACAAACAGCAGGAAAAAAAAATATTCAGACCTTCTGCTTGATGAAATACTAAGGAAAGCCCCCTATTCAGCAGAACTGGAGACTCTCATCACGAAGCATACTGACAGATTGCAGCCGATTTAAATCAAATGTCTGAAGAGGCACTGACCCATAAATAACCCTTACATACCTGGGATGTTGCCCTGTCCCACATACTCCAAGACACCACAGCCTATGAATCATTACAGAACTGCTGCAACTTTCAACCCAACTCGCTACAGTAAACCAAAAGCAACTCAATCTTGCTTTATAAAGGACACTGTAACTAACATACAAGAAGCTGACCAGTCAAGTTGTCAGGTGGTCAGGTGTTGCTGCTTCAGGGGTATTAGCATCCATCACAAATCAGCAGGTAGGTTGGAAATGGCAAAAGCTTTGATGTTCCATTGTTAAATCACCATAAATCTCTCTAAATGCTAAATAACCAAGCACTGGTAAAACAGGCTCCTCTTGATAGCTCCTTAAGCAGTCCAGAACCAAAATAAAGAGAAAAACACACACATCCTGCACCAGACTAAAAGTTTTCTACTCAGAACTAACTCAGTATTATATTTCTCCAAGGCAGAGACAGTATGTTAAAGAAGTGGAGTTTTATGTTCAGAGGCATTATTCTCTTCAACAGAAGAATGTACCTGACCTCCATAAATGGGGGGAGGTACTTAGAATTAAAAGAGGGTTTTATTCTATGACATCCTCTTGCTTTCGTTGAAATAGATACTTCAACCACCATAAAATGCCAGTCAATTTCTGCAAACAAGGTTACTTTCTTTATCTATCAAGGTCAAAGTAAATTGATAATTAATCATCTGTTAATTATCAGAAAGCCTATCCCCCCTAATAGCCACACTTTTCTCTTATGCAATAAACAGGTAATTGCCACACTAGTCTGAACTGGCAAAAACACCCCACTACCATCCAATGTCTCTGCCTTTAGCTGCACTCTTTCAGATGGTTTTATTTAGATTCACAATGCACATAAGCCTCTCTTTGTTAAAGGCCCTTCTGTATACACAAAAAATAATAAAATAATAATTATGCTTTAACCAACTACAATCTACAGTTAACTTTCTCTGTAGAAAACTTTTTCTGAATCCACATACTGCTGCATTTAGCATCTCTCAGCTGCATTTCAAGGCATTTCCTTTCTATTTTAAATAGAAGAGGCACAAGTTAATAAAAAGTTTACACTAAACTTCGTATCTCTGAACTTGATTTTAAGCTCTTGTTTAACCCTCATGCAGATTTAAAAAAGTCTAAGAGATTTTGGGTTATCCCTAGTTCCATCTGGACACTAAACCAAGAAAAAACAAGAAAGAGATGAAATGAACTGGAGATTGCTGAAACTGAACAACAGATTTCGCTTAATTTTACCTGCTTGGTTTGTTGTTGGGTTTTTTTTTGTTTGGTTTTTTGTTTTTTTTTTTAAACTATAAATTATGTTAATATTGGGAAGTTAACTATAGATCTTAAGAGTGATCTCCACGTTACCACATAGCTGTATGACATAATACAGAAACCTTTCACACTGACACCTAATCCTAATGCCATGATAAAATGCACAAAAACAAAAGCAAGGTAATATGACTGCTACAGGAAAAAAAACAGAGGTTCTCCATTTATCCTGACAGAGATACAAAATAAATCTCTCTAACAGCTAGAGATAGGGTAAGTGATGATGCAATGATACGCAGCTTGTATTTATTTTTATAAGCTTTGCAGAATTTTTTTTTTTTCTACACTTCAACAACATGTGCAAAGACTAATACAGACCACTGAAATGGCATCACATAAATATCACAATGAAACAGACCAATTCATGCAAGCAGCAACAGGGACTACTAGAGAATATTTATCAATCCAGAAAATCCATATTTTGTTTAAGTCTGTATGCCAGCAGGTAGTTTTATAAATTTAAATTTATCCAAGGAGGAATATAGCTCAAAGCTGTATTCACTAACAACTTCAAAAAAGATGGGAGATAAAATCTGTTTATGGATAAACAGATTATTTATTATTTTTTCAGTTCTAGTAGCCAACACCTGTTCCATTTCAAGTCACAAAATGTAAAAACAGCACATTAAACTCTGTGATTACTAACAATGAAAGGTATATTCAGAAATGTAGCAAGTTCTCCCAAAACAAAAGCGAAGCCAGGATGCATAAGAGACGACACAACCTTTTTGAAAGACACAGCACTTTTTTTTCCATAGAAACTAAGTTCTTAATTCTTATTAAGCAGTTATTTCATGCATTAAGCATACAGTGAAATAAAATAGCCATACATCCACTCACAAACAAAATGTAACATCAAGCCCAGTTTTCAAAACTATGCAGTTCAAGCACGTATTTGCTTTCTCAGTTGACATGGATGTTTGCTACAGCCTTGTGCCAACTACTGCTTTTAGCTCAGAAAGTTATAGACGGGGCTTATCGCTGTCAATGACCCATTCTAGAAGTGTAGTCACATTCAAGGCTGTCAAGGGCAATATAAACTCGGCATGAAACAAGACAACAGAGTAACTTCCTCACCTCCAATTGTACTTTCTTGAAACTCATGAAACTGTCCTTTTACAAAACGAAGCACCAAACTTGATTTGCCAACTGCAGACTCTCCTAAAAGTACTAGTTTGAACTGGCAAATTTTATTTCCAGCATTTGGCCCATTGGGTCTTGTCGCTCCTCGATTAGCCATATCCAAATTAGAAAGAAGTCCTTTGTTTCAAGCTCTTGAAAGCAAGTTCCAGGATTCAGATCTCAGTAGTGCTTCAGCCAGTAACAACCTGTTTATGAAACAACAATGGGTGGTATTAGATTTACAAACCAAGTAAGAAAAATCACTAATGCAGCATGGATTACATATAACTTGTTCTAATATTTATCAACATCAATAGTCCAGAGTACAACTATTGTCACTGTTAAGATGTCAAATACAGGGGGAAAAAAAAATAAATCTATGACAAATGAACCACTTATCTTCTATACCTCGCCTTCCCATTAAAGCTTCAGATTAGGACATTAAAATCCAATTATGTTTCTTCTTGCAAGATTTCAGTTTCTTATTTCCTAATATATCAAGACTGAAATATAAGAAAACAGATTCAGACTTTCACATTATTAGTAAAATATCAATTGATAAGAAGTAATAATTCTTCCCCAATGTTTTGCTATTGCTAAGCAATACTAAATACTTAGCACCACTAAAGAAAGCTAAAAAATTTAGCGAAGTGGGAAAATTCAATCACTAAATCAAGTCTTCACAAGTTCATGTCATCAATTCACTCCAATCACATATATCAAATGCAATTTCCTTAAATTAGAATACAGAATATCTTGCTATGTAAATCATTAATAATTCTCTAGTTAACAACTATACTTTGAGAACCAATAATACAAAACCTTTCATACATAGGAAACTGGATTACCTTGACCAGTAAAAATTCTAAATTACTTTGTGCAAGACACGAGAGAGCTACCATAGAATGATAAATTGTTATTTCCAATACTAACACACGTTCTAGCACATCAGCAGTCACAGCGGAGATCTTTATTAAGAACAAGTATGAACAGTTCACGCCTTAGTCCTCTTACTCTTCCTTCATACACCTTAAAAAGATAAATCACAGTATATATTTATAAGGACAGGGAAGCCTTCAGACACTGTATCACTTCTAAGCCTAAAATTTATGTTTTTACACCTTTAACAGTAGAGATTAAATCTCTTTGCAGGTAGGCTGTAAGGACCCGCATAATTATCTTCTGTATTGCCTTTCCTCCCAGTTTGCAAAACAAAATTCCAAGCGAGCCCACAGGAATTATACCTTAGTGATGGTCACTCAGCTCTCAGTGAGAGGAACATCAGTACAGCTGAGAGCAACAGCTTCTGTATTTCCGCTAAGAAAACAATCCCCCCACCCAAACAGCCTGTAACTTTGTCCTAATCCAGTTGATTATTTAGTTGAATCGTGCACAGCTCTTCTAGCACATAGGAGGCAAGCAAGTTGGTTTGCAGCACATTCCCCTAATGCAGAAAATGGCTTTAATACATATGTTGCAAAAAGGTAAGCAAACTTACTACTTTCAAATAACTTCTTGCTCGCTCTTCCTTATGCTAAAGCAACAGTCTTAAGCCATCTTCTCACTTCAAAACATACAGCATATATATCAGGCACTTGAGCATTGTAGTTTACCACACACCTAGCTCCAGACTCTAAGTCTTTGTTCTCTTTCTTCACTCTCCCTTTTCTGAACTCAACAGAAGTCTTAAGCAATCTTCTGTTCTGCAAAGTGCTTCTAGAACTTCAGCAGAACCCCAGCCTCCACTAAGATAATCCTTTACAAACTAATTTCCATGGAATACATGAGACAAATCTTAGCATTATTTCTTCACCAACATAACAGTAAGAAAGCTTGTATTTTATCTCTCACTGTAAACAAAATTTGTAAAAACCTTTATAATCAAATTTTGTTTAAAGACCCATAGTAATTGTAACATTAGTCCTATTTGGTCATGTTGCTCCTTTTCCCACACATCTCAAAAATAATTTACCTTCTTCCATGTAGGATATCCTAATCCTGTATTCATCCCTTTCTGTCCTAAGTTGGTGTCCTGTCTGACACTTAAATATCCTTAAGTCAACTGATTTTTTTTATTATTCTAGTTGCATGACATGATTTAATGAATAACTCATTTTAGATATATATTCTTACAAACTTGTGAAAGTGTTTTTATGAAGCAAAAAAGCCCCTACATATCAAATCACCATTATCAAGTACTACAATAATTACATATTAAAATTCCTACTCTTAATTTTGATTGAATATTTTACAACACAGGAATGGATGTAGTTATTTTAAAAATACCAGACCTTTCATTCTTACAGCATGAGACAACTCGTGCACAGTTGGTGTGCTCATTCTCAAGCAAGACTCTTCCTCCCCCCTATGTGCTGCTGAAAAATACTTCAGAAGTTGGAGAGCAATTTGGATAAAAATGGACAAGTGACAACAGTTAATCGTTCCCTTATTATATTACAAGGGAGAATGCAGCAAGGCATAGACAAAATATAGGTAGCTCAGAATGTCATTAGCCATGTTTATTGGAAAAGTAATGAAGACAATTAGGTATTTATTTTTAAAACAGAAATAACTCATTTGTTGTAGCATTCTATTGTATTTGGATAACCATGAAATCATTTAAAGCCCTTTAATCTTAATTCATCCCATACTCTTCTAGACTCCACAGCATTAAGACAGACATACGGGCTACATCCAATGACCATGTGAGTCACTACTCTTCAGAGCAAGTGAATTCTAGATAACACACTGTGATGAAATCAACCCCTATACTGGTTACTTGCTATGACTCCCATACCAAGAGGAAAACGAGGTATGATAGAAAAACAGACAAAATAAATAGATATTATGCAAGTTAAGTCTGTTTCAACTGGCCATTTACAGCTTTTAGTTATTCAGATTTATACGACTTACAAAACTATCATTACTACCTCTTGCAAAAATCCTTCAGGACTCAAAGGCTGTCAAGAAAAAAATACCTAATTTAAATTTTATAGATAACTGGCTCCTGTAGCGTGGGTATCACAGAACTTTAAAGTTTACACGCTTGTAACACCCCTCCTTCCTCTCCAGAAATCATTCCAGATACCTCAGATTCCACGTACAAAAATAACCAGCAGCCAAGTTGATAAAGATCACACTACCTGTAAGGAAGGACATCAAGTCCCAGAAACATACTGCAAACATCATTCATTCTGTAGTCGCATCAATATACCTAATAATTTCATAATAAAACCTGTCCCAGTCATACCCCTCCTTTTTAACAGCTCAAGGAAAAAAAAAAAAAAAGCATGACTGAAAAATTGATCCATCAAAATCATCTGGATGTGCTCTATTAAAAAAGTTACTAACATCTTCTATAAATCAACATGGAAATCATCATCTTTCAAAGTTCCAGATGATAACGAAATTGTTCAGTACATTCAAAACATGGCAGGATACAAATATGGAAAACAGGAAAAGATTTTATTAATCTGAAGAGAAGCAGTACTACAGAAGCCACTACAGAATCTTTTTGACCCGTTCTTTTCACATCTGTGTTGAACATAGTACTTCACAAAGATTTAAAAGCAGACTTCAAAGCTACAGACCCCACACATGCTCCAAACCTCAGGCCTCATTTGCTCTCCAGTTCCTTAAGTCATCTGTAAAATACTAGACTTGAGAACCATACAAAAAGCAGCTCACAGAAGACAGGAACACTACATTCAGTACCCTACACATATATATACTGCAAATTCAAGTTTTTGACAAAGCAGTTTAAAGACAATTCTGAACGTTTACTTCAAGGGCTTAGCAGCCATGCCTACTTCTTACCCTTAGATTTGGTGAAAATATCCAGGAAAAAATCCACTAGCATGCCTCTCCTGCCCCATTTTTCTATGCCAAGTAAAATTTGCAGTCTATTGATATGTTTGGAACACATGAAGAAAAAAATACCTTTAAAGACATTTTCATTTTTCTACACAAAACTAAGTACACAATTGTTTGACTTCAATCAAGCCCTTAAACTGATAACGACAGTATGGAAGTTATGCAAAGGATTTACTAGTATAAATATCTGCTGAGGAAAATACTATGAAAGTTTCTGAGATGGATGGCTGTGTATGGATAGAAGTCAGGGAGATTTTCTTACTTTTATGGAGTTTAATGTGAGAACTCCATCATATATTAAAAGGCAAGGCCCACTTTGCAGTCTTGGGCACTACAAATGTGTAGGTCCTTCTGGTAAGTAGAACTTTCACTCTTCTCATGAATATACCCCATAGGGACAGCAGCTCCATGCTGAAATGCCAGAACAACAAAGTTTGGAGCATATAATTAAGACAGCACTCCAGTTAACCCTACCCAGTAATTTTTCCAGATACTGGGTATTCTCATCACTTCAGAAGAGAAATTTCTATTTTGCTAGGTAGTATTTAATGAGTTTTATTTATGAAAGAGTCAGAGAAATTTTAAGAGATCACCACACAAATTTTATTATGTTTGAGTCTGTACAAAATACAAATGGTCCTAGCCAGTATCTACAAACTGTCATGTCAGTGTTCTGATCAGTGCCTATTTTAAACTACAAGAAAGCTAATACAGAAGTATCAAAATAACACTAGTGACAAAAGCCAGGCTACTAAAGAGATTAAGACAGCTAACACTGCTCCTACCATGAATGCGATTAAGTGCAGTAACAAATAAAGACACAAAAAGAATTCATGGTAAATTTATGACTGGAGCATTCCACTACTTTTGTATTTCAAAGTAAATGCTTTGTAAAAAGTGCTTATCGTGAACACACTATTGCAGTAATTTCTAATAAATTTCTTTCACATTTCATGAGCAGAGACCACCCAACGCTGAGGTTGCAAATACTGTACACTTCAAATTTGTTTATATGAGACTATCTTGAATGTTTTCAAAAGCAGTACCAAAAACCTCTTATATATTAGACCCTTGTACTAACCAAGGCCTTAATTCTGCTAAACCTGGAATAACAGTGTGGCATCTTACTGCAGTATTCAAGACAGTGACCTGTACAACTCCCAAAACACTTGTCACACATAAGACAGTTTATACTGAAACATAATGAGACAATAAGTTAAACAAGCAAATCAACAGTCACTCCAAAAATATCACAGCCTTTCAATTAAAGATAATAACCCTCTCATAAGCTTACATGAATGATGTATAGTATCAATAGCCTTCAGATAACCTGATCTATCATACAGGAAATGTAATTGATGATAACTGCACTAGCATTGCCTTTAGCCATCTCACTTCAGCAACATCTACCTTTTTACTGGCATTTCTTATTACAGGACAACAATCCACAAATACAATCTAGCCTGCCCACTAGTCTGGACAGCCACTAGCAAATTGGGAAAAATAAAGACGCCATGCTTTTTCCTTGGTCTGAAAGTTATGTGGAAGAAGCTGATTAATTTCAGCTGTCTAATTAGCTGTTAAGCCTCTCTTTTCCATCCCCAGGCTCTGAAAGAGGCACAAGGTAGAAAAAAAACCAAGTAATCGAAAATGCTGAGAGATGAGCCTTTTACAGCCCTATTGTTTGGAACATTCCAGCAGTTCTTAAAATAATTCAGCTCTTCTTTAAAATATAAGAAAGCATAGGCTTGTTCCTCCACCATACTTTAGCTTCACGTCTAGTTCCGATTAAGTCTTATACCGGGTATACCAGGCCTGTCGTGATCCCCGGGATGGCGACGTGTTGTCCGAGTATTTTACTTCCCACCTTATTCACCAGCCCTTCTTCAGCCCCAAGTGAAAGGGAAAGCGAGAGCCACAGCTCCCAACCTCCCCTTCCATAATCTCACAAGCAACTCGGAGGGGCCAACCCTGCCCTTGGAGCTGGACTCAGACAGCGACAACCTACTGCAGGGGAGCCCGCACGGCCGGGGAGGATCCC
>VZRU01021168.1:1218-11875 GCA_013398155.1 Pedionomus torquatus | reverse complement strand
CCTTTGGGCCTCCTGGGTGCGTTCTGATGACGTCAGGAGGTGGCGCCGAGTGGTGGGACCGGAGTGAGCCGAGGTGAGTGTGGGCTCGGCTGCCGTGTGGGGCCGTCCGCTTCCTTCTGGGCTGGGGGGACGGCGGCTGTGGCTGCCGCCGCCCCGGCCAGGGCCCTGGCTCCAGTCCTAGCCTTCCCTCCTCCGGCTTCCCTTCTGTGGGGCGTTGGCGGCTCAGCCCTGCGGCGCGACAACCCTGCGGCCCTCGAGGGCGCGGCGGGCCCCGCGTCTCAGCCCTAGCACTGCCCGGGGGCAGTGGGTAGAGGCGAGCCCGGGGCGTCCCCCACCGGGCCGTGGAGGGTGCGGGGGTTCCCAGGCCCGAAGCCGAGACTACAGCGGGAGGAGGTATCCGCCCAGCCCTGGGTCCCCTCCATGGAAAGGATGGGGATCAAACGGCCTGGTTCGGGATGAATTATGAAAAATAATAAGAGTTTGGGAAGTCCCGGTTGATTTGACCGGTTCTAGCCTGCCACCGGCTCTGGCCTACTGCCTGGAGTGCTGCAGCAGCCCCAGCCCCAGTTTTTCCTTTAAAAACCCGCCAAAGGCTTACACTGCAAGTCAGGGAGCTGGTAACACCAGGTTTGTGCCAGGCAATAAGATGCACTTTGAAATTTATTAGTCAAATTAAAGGTAAGGTGCTGTCAGGATTTTTCTTCATGTTGTGCTGTGTTGGCATAAGTGACTTGAAGGTTCCTGTGTGTGAGCATTTCTGAATGTAGTTTAAGAGCTAATATTTTCAAGTTTCCTTACAAGTTGTGAGATACTTATTTGGTGATGGAAGGCCTGCTATGCCTTGGGTGGGATTGCAGGTGACTGACACCGCTTATCCACGAGGGCATTCTGAGGTATGAAACTATTCAGGCCCTGATATTTTTAGAGAGGTAGAGGATGCTTCTGAACCAGCAGGACTTGAGATGTTGCCCAGCAGAGCCAAGAGAGGCAATGTGCTGGTTGTCAAAGGAGAGAAGTGGGTAGATGTTGAAGCGTAAACACCATGTTCCTTCTCACAGCTTACGACCCCAGCTCAGGTGTCCTATCTTCTTGCCAAGATTTTTGGCACCTGCTGATTATGTGTTTCCTGCTCAGAGGGGGCTTCTATTGCCCCATTTCTTTAATGCGTTAGTTCCTTCTCCCAAACTCTTGATGATTAATGCACAGGAGTGTTTCCATCTGCACTGGTGTGCAGTTAAGAGTTTAGTTGCTGGCTGTGGCATGCAGCTCAGGGGTTCTGTAAGCTTCACTGTGTAGGAGGAAGAGCCACTGACATACTGGCAGTTGATGCCTGATCTCAGTTAATGTTATTGGTGCATTTATATGCAACATTTTCAAGGTCAGTGTTAGACTGTTCTCATTGGTTTTGATTATGGGTGGGACATTTTACACAACTGTGGAATTACTCTATAATAACCTTGTTTGCAGATGCTCTCATTCCATTTTATTAATTTGGTATACATTAAGGTACAATAACGCTGGGAAAGATCTCCATGTGAGGTGTTATTCAGGAATAGCTGTGGAAATTATTTTTTTTGGGATAGTACTTAATCTGAATGAACATCTAATTACAGGACAGCCCTGGGTGAAATTCAAATGTCAGTAAAGCTTTCTATGAAATTGGTTTTTATTTCTACTGCTTGCACCCTTGTATAGGCATGTTTGTGCATGATTGGTGTGCTTGACTTTGTGGTACTTCCAGGAGGTCTTAGGTGAGAAATTACTTTGTTGATGTCTCATTTTTAAAATTGAATCTTAACTAAAGCCTTGTATTCTTTCCAGGTTGGATGTAGAGTCTATACTTCTTCTGGGAGTGCTTCTAAAACATTTCTTCTTTGTGTAATCTCCTGTTGGAAAATCAGCTGCAGTTGACATTCTGTTGTTCATGCTGAAGAGCAGCTTGGAAGAGGTGGTGAATGAGTGAAGATATGTTTGGTGATAGTAAGGTGTACAATTGTTTCAAAGCTAACGACTTTTACAGAAAAGCCTGTGAAGGCTCAGGCACTGTATTGGTGGGCTCTGAGCCAAAGAGTAGACGTTTTAAACTTCTTGGCTAACTGCCAGAATGCATACAGGCAGGTTCTCCATCTCCTCACCAGTCAGACTGTTTTAATGAGCACCTCTAAAGATTTGCTGAAGTGCAGCTGATTTGGATCTGCTGGAATACAGTGTGATGAGCAGGACCTCCCTTTGCTTTTGTCTAGAGCAGCTGGTAGAAATTCCACTTCCTACACAACTCCATATGGAAAACCAGAGGTGCCACTTGGTACCTGAAGATGCAAAAGAAAGCAAAGCTGAATCAGGATGTTAAAATATGTTAAAGCTTACCTTGATTTCATGGAGTTTGGAGGGTGAGGGAACTGCTGGCTAAAACTGGTTAAATAAGGGCTGCCTTCTTTCTGGGGATGCAGTTAAGTTGGTAATTAAGTTAAGATGCATTTTAATTACCACTTAAAACCAACATACCTCTGTCTCTGAATTCCCTGCATCTTGGGCAGTTTCTGTGATCCATAGGAGCACAGTAGTGGGAGGTTTATGATGCTGATACAGCTTCAACATAAAGAAAATCTTAGAAAGATTTGTTGAATGAACATGTTGCTGAGATGCTTTTTGGAGTTTCTAGTGAGAAACTTCAAAACTGTAAGACTGGGAGTGGCTCCTGTGTTACGAAGTTGAGCAGACAAAAATCAAGGAAAGTGCTCAACTCTTCCCTTAATAAGATTTTTATTAAGTGATTGGGCTGGACAAGAGGACCTCCAGAGATCTATTCCAGCTTCAGCCATTCTGTGACTCTGTGATTCAGTGCTCAGCTGGGGGCTTTAAACTATGCTTAACAAAAAGAGATACTGTGTGATTCCCACAGACATCTATTCTGACTGACTGTGTTTTTATAGGCACTCTCTTCTCTAGACTATGATGAAAGCAGCGATTTGTTGTGCATGCTCTGTAGTATAATAAAGTGAAAACCCAGTTTGTTGTGGTGTTGCTCCATTTAGACATCAACCACTGGCATTTTTTTTCCTGTTTGAAGCTTTGCCACGGTGATTCCTATTTATCTGTTTCTTCTCATTCTTTTCTTAAGGTTCAAATGCGGGAATCACCCCAGACGTGGTTGCTGCTGATGCTGCCCTGGGAAAATGCCTTGATAGGGAATTAATGCTGTTCAGTGATGGGCTGTGGGACAAGTAAAGTTCTTCCCGAGCCCCCCAAAGATGTGCAGCTAGACCTGGTTAAAAAAATTGAACCTTACACAGGCCACAATGACATCTACAAGCATTTCATCAAAGATGACTGTGGGACTGTCATCAAAGCCGGCTCTCCGTCACCTCCTCGTCACACTAACCCCTACCCTGGGAACCACCTGCCTGCCCATGTGGACCAGCTGGAACCCCGCAGGAACAAAGTGGCTAAATACCGTGCCAAATTTGACCCTCGAGTGACAGCCAAGTATGATATTAAGGCCCTGATTGGGCGAGGGAGTTTTAGCCGCGTTGTGCGGGTGGAACATAAGGCTACCAAGCAGCCCTATGCGATCAAGATGATAGAGACCAAATACNATGATATTAAGGCCCTGATTGGGCGAGGGAGTTTTAGCCGCGTTGTGCGGGTGGAACATAAGGCTACCAAGCAGCCCTATGCGATCAAGAATATAGAGACCAAATACCGGGAGGGGAGGGAAGTGTGTGAGTCGGAGCTTAGTGTGCTACGACGGGTTCGGCACACCAATATCATCCAGCTTATTGAGGTGTTTGAGACCCAGGACCGTGTCTACATGGTGATGGAATTGGCGACAGGAGGAGAACTGTTTGATCGAATCATCGCTAAAGGTTCCTTCACCGAGCGAGATGCAACACGTGTGCTGCAGATGGTGTTGGATGGTGTCAAGTACTTGCATACGCTGGGTATTACACACCGGGACTTAAAACCAGAGAATCTGCTGTACTACCATCCAGGAACAGACTCCAAAATCATGATTACGGATTTTGGACTGGCAAGTGCTCGGAAAAAGGGAGATGACTGCCTGATGAAAACCACGTGTGGGACACCAGAGTACATTGCTCCTGAGATCCTGGTCAGGAAGCCCTACACTAACTCTGTAGATATGTGGGCACTGGGCGTTATCTCATACATCCTCCTGAGTGGCACTATGCCCTTTGAAGATGACAACCGCACCCGTTTGTATCGGCAGATCCTGAAAGGAAAATACAGTTACTCAGGCGAGGTAAGTGTGGCAGTGCTTATGGTGAGGGAAAGTCAAATGAGAGGCTCTCTAGAGGTGGATCTCTGTGGTGACCAGAAGCTGGCTATCATATGCAGGGTGTAACATTACCAGTGTTATTTGGCTTTTTAAATCCTTTCCTGTTTTCTGTCTGATTTCAAAATTGCTTCCAGTGCATTGTAGTGAGCTCCTTTAAAAAAATGTGTATCTAAGAGAGAAGAGATCTCTTCCTGTAGACCAGCAGTGCTTGTGTGTTTCTAGCTGGGGAGACCTCAGCCCTGGTAAGCTGCTGTTTCATGGGTCACCGTTGAAACACCTGCCAGAGTGAGTGTTTGAAATGTGGTGTATACATCCCGAGTCTGATTCCTGATAAAAATCCAAGTGTAGTCTGAAAAATACCTTTACTGAAAGACAAGGTTGTGGCAGGCAAGAGGGCACTTGCTTTGTAGATCTGGAGATGTGTTTCTGAAATTGGTCTGCGTTGTCTCTGAGCTTAATATGTGACAAAACTGAGGATTGAAAGATAGTTTTCTTAACTATGGAAAGAGAAACGTTGGAGGTTAGATTTTAGGCAGATGAAGTGTGTCCCTACCTTCCCAGCATTCCCTTACTTCGTGGAATGGCCAGGGCCCAGGCTGACACAGCTCCTGCTTCTGGTCGTGGTGGGAGGTCTCGATTACCAGTGCAGTTGCCAAGTGTAGGCACAGCCTCACTAAAAATCACACTTATAGAAAGTGGGAAATCTGCAAGTTGCTTTTCTGCCTATATCCCTTGCTGGAAATATTAAAAACCAAAGCTTTTTTAACCTCCTCCTATTTAATAAGAGAAGACAGTGTTTAGATTCCTGAATGATGTGACTTTGTGAGATTTTCCCACTGGGAAAGCGTTAATGAGTTGCTGAGTTTATGATGCTGAAATGACAGTAAAATAACTGTCAAAAACCAGAATAAATTAATGATTGTTTTTGTATTTTTAGGTGTGACAGGTATATTGGCATTTTAATGATGGATGAAAGGAGGCTAACATGCTGAGTTTTTAAGCATATTAAGCTACTTCAGGATTGTGTTTGAAAAAAAAAACCAAAACAAACAAAAACAAACCAACAAAAAATCACTCTGAAGGGTTTTCAGAGGTGTCAGTAAGTCTTTTATACTTGGCCAGCTTGTGTTAATAGACTGAATATCCAAGTTAAATGAAGCTGAGGAATATTTGTGTCTGCACAGGAGGCCACTGAGCAGAGCCCAGAGTTGACAGCTTTGTGAATGTTTTTATTCTTCCCGTACACGCTTCTCGGAAGGCCTCCTGGTGCACTGAGGAGACACAAATATGAGGAGCTGTGAACCCCCAAATCTGGCACTTTCTGGGCCAAGTGTATTACTTGGGCCTTTAGAAACTGCAGCACTTGATTAGTTTCTTGCCCACAGTATTCTATCAACTGCTTCCTTAAACTCTGAGCTTCAGCTGACTTTGGCAGCCTTTGCTTCTTTTGTTAATTTGCTGTGTTAATATGATTTATTAACCAGCTGCAGAGTTTTAAGCATGCAATCGGGTTATCCTAATGCAGAAATAGATTAATTGCCAGCAGCATGTAACATCTGCAGGGTCACACTGACAGGCAGTGCCTCCTTACCTAATTTGCCCTAGAATCAGTGGTAGTAGGTGTGTTAGAAATTAATTCTCTCATGTGAAAAGGCCAGTTCACTCTGACATTTGTCATGTAGCAAAACGAATTTTAAGTGTGTTAAAACCTCTTTGTGGTTTCTCACTTAAAAAGTAGGTAGGTGCTGGCTTGACTCACCCTGGATGTTGGTTCTGGACAGCAGATTTTAGAGCTTTCTAAATTCCTTGGCCAAAAGGTTTGGTCTTTTTTAGTTTGCTCCATTGTGTTAGCCTTGGCCACTCAATTTTCTTCTCTCCTTCCAAATCTTTTATGTTGAAGAAGTGGCATGGTGTAATGGGTTAGGGTTTTTGTTTTGTTTTTTTTTTTTTTTGGTGTAAGTTACCCTTCTTTAGGCTACTTGTAATCTTTGAGATGGGGTGATATGTGAGCACTGTGGCTTTGTGTTTTGGCATAAAAAGGTCTCTGATTGTTCACTGCTTCTTCCTGTAGGCTTTCTGATTTGTTTCTTTGATACCTCTGAGCATTTGGTTGATGATGTAGAGAGTGGCCCACTGTGACTCTGTGAGGTTTCTGTAGTGTTAATAGCTGGTTTGGAGATGTCATGGTGTATATCTAATTTGATGCATTAACTTAGAGAGTGAGCTTGTGTGACATTGAGTTTTGTCACTATTATTCAACTTTGTCACTTGCTATTTTTTTGCAGATTTTTAAATTAAATTTAGCATGTTATCCAGGACAGGTTCCGTCCGTTATTGTGAAATGTGGTAGCTCTAGAGTCTTGGAAGCAAGTGGTGGGATGCAGGTGTGACACTCGATAAATGATGCTGATGATGCTGAGAAGGTAGTTGTGAGATGATGAGATAAATTGTCTGATGTTTGGTGTGGACAAACTTGAAGTAGTCCCATGACAAGATGAGCAATCTGAATTGTCTGTAAGTGATGGTGGGCTATGGAGGTGGTGTTTGCCCTTCAAAATAAGCAATTTGAGGTTCAACACTTATAAAAGTCATCTTGATACTTGTGATTAGAAGCTGATTGATACTAGGAATTATTAGGAATTAGGGTTACTGTTGCAGGTGCCCTTGCTGTGCCATGCCTGTCAGCCATCTGCACTTCAACGTTGGGTGCAGTTCTGTTTCCCTTGGAAAATAAATACAGAAAAAAGCATCTGAAGAAGGGCAACATGAAAGGTATGGGCTGGTGTCCCTTTGAAGACCAGGTGAACAGACCAGCCTCCTTCAAACGTATTTTTTTGAGGAAGGGCCCTGTACCCAAACACACAGCCATAGGGAGAGTTGACTAGAAGGGAAATGTCTTGAGGGTTTCCTAGGATAATTCAGTTTGATGTCTTCTGGTCCATGTGTCAGAACTGAATTATTTTGTGACTTCATTGTGATACTGGATGCTTATAGATTGTACACACAACGGTAACATATACCACAGAGTAAGTATCAGATTATGTATTCTCAAAGTGCCAATGCACAAACTTGAAGCATCTTACTTCTTATCCCACTGCGAATTACATCCTTTAGGAGGCTGTTATTGATACTCTCTGGGACACAAGTGGTTGTTTCGAAAAGCTGGAGAGGTTTTACTGCTTAGAAAGCAAATATATATTAGCCAATAGCCCTGTATATTTTGCCCAGATGTTTTCTCTTCTTCCAGAACCAGGTAAAATGGATGCTTTAATTTACCAGTGTAATTAAAGCTATATCTCTAAACTGAAGCTGTGTTTGAGTGTAGCTGGGTATTGACAGGCAATGCAGTAATAGAATGATCAATTTGTGAGTAAATTCTTGGTGGAATCAAAGTGAGCCTGAGATTTAAAGGTGTCTGGCATGTTTCCCACAACCTTGCCAGCTTTCTTAAGGCTATCTTCTGGACTTTTAAATGCTTTAACGTTTCCAGTGTTCATGGAAAATTGTTCTATTTTTTATTTTATTTTATTTTTTTTTGGTGCCAAACTGGAAGAAGTGGTAGGATGTCAGAAATGAGGCTGTTAAGTTTTTCAGACTAAGGGAAGTGTCAGGAGCCATAAGTCCAGGATTGTTTGGAACTAGAAAGAGCAGAATACTTGAGCATGTGTCAGAGTCTCTGATAGATGCAGAGGTGGAGATTTCAGGGGAATGACTGCTGTTCTCTCTGTAACGTGAACTTTGAAGATGTGAAATGGAGGAGGAACCGTTAAAAGGAGCCTTTAAGGTGAAGTGCCCAGAGCTTGACAGCTTGAGCTACACAGCTGAGACAGGGAAGGAGGGAGCTGTCCTCTGAGTCGTGTTCTTGTACCATGTCAAGCTGCAGCAGCACCACAGGTTTGCTGGGAATTGGTGCCTTTTGTGAAAGGTCTGGCCTCAAAACCTGGTGGGAGAAGACAAAGCTGTATTGAGAGAGGAATAAAAGCCAAGATGCATGCTGACCGGGGAAAGAGCTCTGTCTTCCTGAAAAACAGGAGAGCTTGTGTCCAGCTCTGTAATTGCTTTCTGACAGAGACCCTCTTACCCCACTCTCCTTTGCCAGCAGTGTGAAGACTGTTTGAAGAGGCTGTTAGCAGATCAATAGCAGAGGTATCCCATAATAGCTTATTCGGGTGCCACTGACATCACTGCTTTGATTATCTCTTGTGTCTCCTTGTGTACTTTCTGATCTGCTTGGAGTGATGGGCAGGGTGAGGAATGAAGAAAAGCTGCCTTTGTAACTCGGTGGTGCTTTTTTTATGAGCACCTCTGAATAAGGGTTACTTGGGCTACTGAGGCTGTTTGACATAGCCTGCTACAAAGTCGTTTTCTTTCACTTGGTTTGTTAGAACTGACTGAAAAAAAATAATAATTTGGTAGTATTTTAATTGAAATCTTGGGGTTAAAACTAATTTCTGGGGAATCTCTTTGCAGCTCAAAAACTTGCCTGAGGAATAAAGCTAGAATTTGGTTCACAGTTTCCTCTGAATTTGAAAGTGCAGAAATGAACATGGGACCATCGTTACCCTGCTAAGACAGGCTTGCTCTGGTTCTGTTCCAAAGCTTGTCCTTCTCTTGAATACTGATACTTTTATGTTGCTTGACACACCTGGGAAACTTGCTGGAAAAATTGGGAGATAATGTGTTGTGGCTAAATTGAGAAGCTGGCTTTGGGTTTGGTCTGGTTTTGATATCTGATCTGGGCAAATAATTTCCTCTTGAGGTCTGTTTTCCTATTCACAAAACAGAATGGGCTTTTTGTGATGTGTGAGGTTGGTGGGTGCCCATGTGGGAACATCTCTTAATCAGTTTAAAACAAAAAAAAAAAACCCTTCTTCTGAATAATGATGCTGGTGGATCCATTGATCAATGTGACATGAAGAGTGATGTGTTTGATATGTGAAGAGAGCTGAGCATTGCAAGTCTGTGGGAGCTCTGAAAGGGACTCGGCTGCCACGTGGTGAGATGATCTACTTTTGTGTGGCTTGCTTAGGTTTTCCACTGATGTTTAATAAAGTCCCTCACCGAGGGTTTTTGAAGGAACTTTGCAGCTGTAATGCAAGAGTGGCCTTTGCATGGATCAGCAATTTGCTGAAGATAAGCACAAAGTTGAAATATGTAGTCAGTTCCATGGGGAAGGAAAATAACCCAGTGAAGTTTGAAGGATCTGTTCCCTTCTGTCCAAAAGTGATGAGGACTAAGTTTATTAACAAAGCTGTGATACAGAGTTCTTCAGATGGTGAAAACAATGGCTGTCGACCTCCTGGGGGCAGTCTTCTGGACCTTCGAAGTTGTGCTGGGTGTGTCCAGTGGTCCCATTGGATGTTGATACAGCAGGTACCATACATCTCATGCAGTTTTGGATTGTGGTTTGGAGATAGTGTTATTTCAACTGAGTCTGAGAATTGGAAGTCAATCCCAAGGCTTATCAACTCCCACACGCTAATCTTACTTGCTGTATAATACTCCTTTGGAAGGACTAATCATGTAAAAAGTGAGGAGGGTAAACATTTTCTATTAAATGGAAATGTTTTTGAACTCTTTAATTACAAGCCAATGCTGGAGTTATCCTGTAGATACGTGAACAAGCAGGCAGTGCATACTAAGTGGTTATAAAAAGTGCATTTTGCACATGATAAAATTAGTTCCATTTCTCCTGCAGAAATGTGTCTTTTTTCTTGGAGAGATTAGTTTGTCTTGATGTTATACATCTATAAAGGAAATGTGCTGTGAATTGTGTTCTGCTTGTGACTCTGCCCTGCTCTGTTTGGTGACTTATGAAGATTTGAAGCCTGAATGCAGAACCCATCCAGTCATTCTTCCTGGCTGCCTTGCTTTCTGGTACCCTTAATATGATGGCATCATTCTTTGATAGCTCCTCTTGTCAGTTGGTTTTGATGTGCAGTAGAGTGAACATTCCCATAACAGCTAATGTAGTCTGTATAAGTAAAGAAACTAAACGCTTTCTCCCCAAACAGTTTTCCCTGCCTGCAGGCAGTGTGTCAGCAAACAAACTGTGTGCCTGTGCTGTTAGTTGCTACCTGATAGAGAGCAAAATAACAATATGCAATTTCAAACCAGATGATCATAGAATCATAGAATGCTTAGAGTTGGAAGGGACCTCAGAGATCGAGTTCCAACTCCCTTGCTACGGGCAGGGACACCTCCCAATAGGGCAGGTTGCTCAAAGCCCCATCAAGCCTGGCCTTAAACACCTCCAGGGATGGGACATCCACAACTTCTCTGGGCAACCTGTTTCAGTGCCTCACCACCCTCACAGGAAAGAATTTCTTCCTAATATCCAATCTAAATCTCCCCTCTTCC
>VZRU01021167.1:42622-66817 GCA_013398155.1 Pedionomus torquatus | reverse complement strand
GCCCATGGCAGGGGGGTTAGAACTCGATGATAGCTCTGAGGTCCCTTCCAACTCTTAACATTCTATGATTCTGTGATTCTATAAACAGTTAAGCAATTATTCCTTAAGTGTCAGAAAGAGAGGCAATATGATGTTGCTACAATAATGTATTCCTTTTATCCTTAGTTTCTGTTTCAGTTACAGCTCACAATAGTGGAATACACTCAGACATTTAAATGCTGGAATCCCTACAGCTTTTATTAGATTTCTTTTATTCTTTCACAAATGATATTCCATTAGTTGCATCCAAATATATGCTATCCATTCACACCAATATACAAGAGTTAAAAAATTAAATGAATGTTAAGATGTGGACATATAAGGAAAGGAAAAAATGAAAATAATAATGTTGTGTTTGTTGATTTTTGGGGGGATTGGTGGTTTTCTTTGTTGTCAGTCAGAAAAATATGAAGAGCATATGTTAATCTAGATGAGAGTTAAGCAATTTAGTTATGGGAAAATTTTATTCGTGATCCTTTCAATGACAGTTTTTCTCTACTATCCTGGAAAGTGAAGCCATAGCAATCTTAGAAACCACTTCTCTAAAGGGATTATTAATCACTTAACAATGATTTTTGCCTAGGTCTATTGATATATGTAGAAGCCAATTAATAATATAAAAATATTATTTCTTAATATAATTATCCTGTCTCTCAGAATTAATTAAAAGTCAGGGGAGATACATATAGACAGCAAAATTTATGTAAAGAGAATTTGTGCTCAGGAATATTTCAGAATAGGAGTTCCTATACAACCCAACACTTTCACTGTGGAGATTTTTGGAGGACAACATATTCTAGAAAAGTGGTAGATTGATGGAGATGACTAAGGAAAAAATGTATTATGTTTCATATATATTCTTCCTTTCTGGAATGTTATATAATGTATTTTCAAACATACTAACTCAGTAAGTCGAAACATTTCTTAAATGCATAGTTTAAGTGAAAAATCTTCTGTTTATAACTATTTGCATGTTGAAAACTCACCGAATGTCATTAATATTTTTTGTCTTAAAATACTAAGCATGCAGAAAGTAAGCATGTCTCATAAGAATATACATTGACATTATCTTTATTTCGCTATATAGCTAACTCCTGGGCAGATAAAATGGGCTTTTCTGCTCTTTTCAGAGTTTTAGCAAAACAGACTTCAGTAATATTTGATCCATCATGTTGTTGCTACCTGTGACACTAACGAGCATATATCTTTTCTCTTACTGAAAAACAGTGGGAGTTTTTTTTTCCGCTAATTTCAATGGAACCTACAAAGAAGCAGAATTTTTAACTGGAAACTTCTAACATGTACATCTATTATTCAGTCAAAAACAACAGAGATCAATGGAAACATAAGCTTCTATAAGGCAAAGGAGAACAGAGGAACTTTACTAATGAAATTTCAAAGAGAACATCCATTATAAGATATTGATGTTAACTAAATTTAAGTCATTAAAAAAAATGCTCTGAGGTGGGAGAAAGTGTTGGTAATTACAGGATGGTAATGTATTCCACTATTTCTATAATAAATGGAATTCTGAAAAAAGAACTGCTGTGAGGCAAGATTATAGATTTATCATTCCTTTGTGTGTATTCAACTATGCACAGTTCTTATGATATATATTCCTTCAATAGCATTTATTTCCTGTGCATATACGAGAACATATCTGTGGGTCTCTGGCATCCCTAGTGAGCATCTTGCTCTAAAGGAACACTAATGAGCTATCTACTGAATCAGTAAATCTGATTGTTCATGCAAAATGGATTGTTCATGCAAATTGATTGGGATAAGGAAGTTACTTCTATTTCTGCTATATGAATGACAGCAGATATAAAAGGATAATACTAAATACTCCATCCAAGAAACTAGGGTACAAGCTTACTGCAAATGAGATTGAGAAGAATGTAAACTATAATTATATCACCTTTCTGAATTTTATCTAATATTTTTCATTATTCTAATCTTATTTTTGGAAGAAATATATTAGGTTTATCTGTATCATTTGCTGTTTATATTGAAACATACTGAAAATTTAATGGGCAAAAGTTAACTCTATGCTTACATGTTTACTATTGACATTGATTTCTATAATTAAATAATAAAAATTAATCACTTTTTTTTAGAAGATTTGTAGGCAAAATCTTTAGAAATGCAACATATTCATGTGGATGCCCTGTCCCTAGAAGTGTTCAAGACCAGGTTGGATGGGTCTTTGAGCAACTTGTTCTAGTGGGAGGTATTCCTGTCCATGGCAGGGGGGTTGGAACTTGATGATCTTTAAGGCCCCTTCAAACTCTTGCCATTCTATGGTTCTATGATTCTAATTGTTTAGTGTCATAGAGATTTTTGACACATTCCTTAGGATAAATTATCTGAACACATTATATAAATAGTTGCGGTATGCCAACAAAAAAAGATAGATGCAGGAGAGGGAAATGTAAATGGTATAATTGTTCTAATCAACTAAGTTTATGGATGTCAGAGGATTCTCAATAAACATAACATCATTTTTAGGCATAGTCATACTTTCTACCTGTGCCTAATATTGTGATTCAAATTGTTTGCCCCAGCTGACTGAAAGGGGTTTTTGAATAAATATTCAGCAATGTTCAGCAACATCTTTCTTTTCAAACTCTCACCATCTTTGTGCTGCTCTGATACCACACTCAGAACTGTTGTCATTCACTGAGAACTGATAGTGAGTTTTGATATCTGTGTGTTGCCAAGTGTCAAAAAGCTAGGTAGTTATTAAAGCTTTACCAGCATGGTGAGATGGTAAGCCTTCAACATTCTACATGTAAGAAGCCTAAGAACAGGTCATTTATTCGACACCTGTGTTTGGAATTGCCAGACATTGTCACAGACAAATTGTAAACAAATAAATTCTCTCTTCTCAGATAATGGAGAGTGTCCTCCAAGAATGTTTTAAAAACTTCCTGGGCTTTCTTGAAAACTGCTTGATCTCTATGTATGGGACATCCTAGCTGTTATTGTTTGGACTACAATAAAAGTAGAATGCTGTTGCAACCACAGAAGTACACTAAGACTTTAGTATTAACTTCTTTTGAACACAAGTATAAGCACACCAATAAAGCATAGCTGGATAAGCATTCACTGGAGCAATGTCCCTGTGCTAAAAAAGAGCCCTGGTCCTCTGTTTAGCATGTATGTCTACTATGTCATAGAAGTTATGCCATGCAGTTTAAGCATAGGATAATGACAAAGACCTTGAAAATATGGGCACAGGTTGAAAAAAAGAGACCCTGGAATCAGAAACAAGTAACTGATGAGCATTTATTGGTACTGAAGAAACAGAAGCTCAAGAAACAGGAAAAGGTTGCTTTTGTTGTAAGAATAGAAGTAGCTAAACAATTGCAGTAGCAACCTGTGGCACTTGTTGGCCTGGGAAAGTAACATCTCAACCATTGCACAGCATGTAATCCTGAAACAGAGCCAAAGGTTAGAAGCTATAAAGTTTCAAATATCTTATCAAAGGAGATCGTGAGTTTGGAGTATGAGAAGAAAAAGGATGCTTACTTTAGTTCCAGCTTCCATGGAATTAGAGTTCTTGGGCCTGGTCTCTTTAACAACTAACAACCATCAACAGCCACTGTTTTTGAAACTAGCTTTAGTGCATCAGCTCTTTAATATCATACACTTACAACTAGTCTCTGTTAAAAGTCTTAAAGATTCACTTCTTTGAGTAAGTAGTAACATGGAATAGGAAGCATGACCTGTAAGAAGTAAGTGTTAACATAAATTTTACTAAGAAGGACTAGTAAAGCTTTGGTTTGGGGGTTGAAATTGGTTTCATTTATGTGAAGACATTACAGCAATCTATAATTTCATAAGTGAAAGTGATTTACATATATCAGTTATATATTTTCCTACTTTATTAATATTTCTTGTTACTTGATTCTTGGTCAAAGGGAAGCCTTTGATAATTGACTTAGTAGTAGCTGTACCTAAAGTTCAGACAGGCTTTATATGTAATTTTGAAACTCAACATTAATTAGGAAGACTTAAGAAGGATCATACATCTGAAAGGTATATGCAAGAGTTTACATAGTTTTGATCAGATCTGTTAGGTTTACTAAATTTGGGATCTCCAGCTCTAGAAATGGCTAAGGGATCGGTTTACATCAAAGATGTTGGAGACCTATGTGGCCTTGGAGAAATATTTTTTCTAAGTTTTCAGGATTTGAATCATAAATCAGTTAACAAGATAAATAGAAAGTATGAATATATATGATCTAATCAAGCCTTAATCTCCCAACCATTTAAATTCATAAGCATATTCTGAAAAAAATAGTGGAAATGTGTTTTCTGATGAGTTTGGGTCAAGATTTTGGGGGTTGGATTTTTTCTTCTTTCTTCTCTTTGTTTTCCATTTTGTAAGAAGATACAGAGGCCTTGCCTAAGAAAGTAAAAAAATAAAAATTTTTGTTTAGAGCCATTTATCTGGTTTGATTCATCCTATCAGTCACATGGTTCAATAACATATCAGTCAGCCATAAACAATTCCTGAGTTGGCTACAAATGGTAAAATATGCTTAAGTATAAAACAGATGTCATCAATCTTATTTTCACAGAATCATAGAATGGTTTATACTGGAACCATATATAATGGTTTAAAGGAACCATAAAGATCACTGAGTTTCAGCTCCCTTACCATGGACAGGAACACCTCCCTCTAGGGCAGGTTGTTCAAAACTCCATGAAGCCTGGCCTTGAACACCTTCAGGGATGGTGCATCCACAGCTGCTCTGGCAACCTCTTCCAGTTCCTCACCACCCTCATAGTGAAAAATTTCTTCCTGTTACTTACTCTAAATCTACCTTCTTCCAGTTTGAAGCCATTAGTCCTCATCCTATCACTACATGCTCTTTTAAAAAGTCCCTCTCCAGCTTAGCTATAGGGCCCCTTCAGATACTGAAAGGCTGCTATGAGGTGTCCCCAGAGCCTTTTTTTTCTCCAGGCTGAACAACCCCAACTCTCTAAGCATGTCTTCATAGGAGAGTTGCTCCAGCCCTGTGATCCTCTTCCTGGCCCTCCTCTGGGCTTGCTCCAACAGATCCATGTCCTTATTTTGCGGGCTTTGGAGTTGAATGTAGTACTGCCTGTGACATCTCACCAGAGAGGAGTGGAGAGAGAGAATCAAATCTTTCACCCTACTGGCCATGCTTTGTTTGATCCAGTGTGGAAAATACAGTTGGTCTTCTGAGCCATGATTTTACATTGCAGGCTCATATTGAGCTTTTCATCAACCAACACCCCCAATTCCTTCCTAGCAATGTTGTTCTCAATCCATTCTCTGTCCAACCTCTATTTGTTCTTGCGATTGCTATGTCCCAGCTGAAGGACCCTGTAGCTGCCCTTGTTGATCTTCATGAGTTTTGCACAGGCCCACCTCTCAAACCTCTTTAGGTCCCTTTGGATGACATCCCTTCCAGCGTGTTGGCAGCTTGATGTAGTAGGAAAACTTCCAAAGGGTGCACTCAATCCCAACATCCATGTCACCAAAAAAGATGTTGAACATCGCTGGTCCCAGTACTGGCCCCTGGAGAACAGCAATTGGATGTTTTGTGCCATACAGGCCAAGAAAATTTAGAACAATTGGTTTTGGCTAGAGAGGGCTCATATTGAAAGACTGTATCCTCTTAATTTCCACATATTTTTAAACTTAAAATGACCTCACATTAACCCTAATTGAAATAAATATGTTGAGTATACCGTAGAGTAAATACAGTCATTTTAAATTATTGTGATCATGTATTACAACTGTGTGTAGGGCTATTATAAAATTGCCTTGTTGTACTCATAAAGTCCATGTGAATCCCTGTGACACAGCTTTTTAAAGAACATTTGAAAATAAGGTCTCTGTGGTACATTTCATGGTCAGCTCTGAACGACCACAATCAGAGCATTATGCATTTTAATAGTTACAGAGTCTGACATAGAATTTCACTCTTCATGCAGTACTGTCCTCTAGATCATTTTTCTGAAAGCTAAGATACTTATGAAATATTTTATTCCTTTTTTATTCTCCATCTCTTGAATATAGCATATTTTTGTATTAATTTCTTAGACTTTTTTTTTGGCAAAATAAAGGTGTTTCATTTTCTAGATATGTGAGGTGCACAAGCAATATGTTAAGAAATACTTAGATACTATATAATTGCATTTAGACATTTAGTTCTGTGTGCATATTTTGCCTGAAAATCAGAAGACATCTGCTAACAGAAGCACCCAAACACTATCAAAGTAATGGTCAATAACTTCTCTTTGTTCTTGTATCAATGAATTAGCAATGAGTTAACAACTGAACAATCTTCAAGAGAAAAATATTTATGATAAAAATGAAATAAATGTAGCTTTTGAAAAAAAACCCAAGAAATTATTATAAACAGATTTTTATAAACAGCAGAAATAAAAATTGATAAACATTTTCTGGAAACTCATGAAAAAATACTTTGTTTCTTAATTTATAGTTCTAAGTAAAATTCCTTGTATCATACATTTTCATGACAAAAAAGTTTTTGCATTCAAAATTTTGTTTTGGGCAAGAGGGAACAGTATTTGAAGAAAAAAAAATGTTAGTCCTATTAACATTTTAGCATTCTAATAATCCAAATAATCTAAATAATTTAGAAAAACACCACTAATAATAATTTAAACATATATACAAAATGCTTTCCTAGCATGTGTCTATTTTTCCTGATGCTATGCTCACCTTCACAATATCCTTCTTTGTTTATATGTACCTTCACAGAAGTATTGTGTTCCTAGGCATGATTAGCATTAGAAAATTGTTGCTTGCACCTATTAATACAATGGATTATATTTTGTAATGTCAGGTAAATATACTGTCATTTTAGCCAGAAGGAGAAAAAAAAAAGTAGGGTGTACAGTGGATCAGAGGTCATTAGCTGAGATGTAATGATACTGTGAAAAACTGAACTACTGTATCCAAAATGTATGAACAGAAAGAAATGCAGTAACAAATATGGAGTGGGAGACAATTAGCTAAATATAGTCAATTAATACTATTTCAGATTCCCACATAAACATCAGTTGCCTTTTTAGGAGAGCACAAATGTACTCTGCATCTTTTCTGCTAGATCCATATGGATATCTCCCATGTCATCAGACACCTTAGATGAAACTGTAAGTTAGGCAAATTTTTCTTAGAGGAAGACTGAAATGGAGTAAAAAAGTACCTTACTGTAAAAGTTTCCACATCCATAAATGAGAAAACTAGGTTGCTAAACTTCCAGTGACTGTGAGGTCTTCGAAAAATGGTTTATGTCAGAGAACTGTATCAGTAGTTCTAAAGAATTGAGGTTTTCAGCTTCTGGAAAAAAAAAAAAAGAGAGTAATGTTATTTGACTTAAAGATTGTGAATCAATCATTTATTATCATTTTGTTATTATCACTGCTGTTTTTAAGTGTTGTATTCTCTGCTTAGAGAAATACTCAGAAATTATATAACAGCATGGTTTTCTTTGTCCCTCCATCTCATTGGGATTCACTCTTTGAGACTTCAGTTATATACCTGTGTTGTTTCTATAATAAAACGTCTCATCTAAATACAAGGTAAGAAGCAACTAAGGCTGTTAATCAATTAAAATAAAGTAGTCAGTTAACTGTGGCAGGAATCTTTGTTGTCAGGTTTGTCTGATACCCTCCTTTCAAATTTATTCTCCCTACTTCCTCTCCTCGCCCCCCTCCTTGCTTCCCTGAAGGACAGATATTACACAGTGGAAAAGGTGAGAAGACTTGTGAAAAGGAAGAGGGAGTTGAGGAGGGGAGAGAAGGAGAGAAGAAAGAATCTATTACAGTGATATCAGAATGAACAGAGTGCATGTTTTCTGTAGAACCCAGCAGGGCAAAATTCACACTTGAATTCCCAGGACAGGCCCCAGTGTACTAATATTTTTACATTTCTTGCAATAACTCTGATAGGGAAAGTAGTCTTGGTCTTAATCAGCACAGTTGGAAACAGCATACTGACTTTTACATGGTGTTTCTACAAAGCAGATTTTGCTTAATTAATTCTTACATAATCTGAGATTATTTTACAAAGTGATTTTAAAAGAAACTCTAAAGAGAATTTGTTGAAAGTTGGTTAGCAGTTATTTTGTGAAACTTTGTGTCTCTTAATGATAGGATTTGTAACTGAGGTCCCTTAGTTTTAATGGTATAATATTTTTTTCTTAAGTGTTCTACAATATCGTCAGAAAACACAAATTACCCCAAAAGTAGTTTGCAGACTGCCATCCCCTCTGAAATTTACTGTTGCAATAAATATCTGGTACATCAGTGGAATGAACATAAACTGTACATAAAACTACAAGCAAGCACAGAGAAAAAAAAAATCTGAATAATTCTGTAGCAAATCCTCCAGCTATGACTAACTGGTGGCCCTCTGATAAACTCACTATAGTTGATGTGTGTCTTATATCAAGGGGTGAAGAACTGAACTCAGTATGTTGATGCAATATAATGAGAATTGAGTAGAGGGTTCTTGATCTGCTGATGATGCTCCTGTTCAGGCAGATGAGGATGCTCTGCCACCTTGCTGCTGCATGAGCACTCTGCTAGTTTGTGTTCAGTCTGCTGTCTAACATGAACCTCAGAACCTTTCCACAGAGCTGCTTCCCACCCTGGCAGTCCCAACCTGTAGCTTTGCAAGGAATTACTCCTTCCCAGCTGCAGAAAATATGCTCCAAGAGGACTAGTTCCACCATTTTGCCAAAGACAAAAGGGAATTTGTCGGGTGTTTGTCTCCCCAGATAATATTTTGGGCCTTTCTTGAAGGTACATGCATCATTTACTTTTATCCTGATCTCCATGACCATTTGAAGATATTTTAAGATATATTGCCATGATGTCAGCTAGTTCTCAGCAGTCTGAAATACAGCCCAAAGGGCCTGATGAACTTGTATGAGTCCAGCGCTCTTTAATAATTCCTGACTACCCCCTACTGATATTCTTCTCCACTTTGATCCCTGAATTGTGATCTCAGCACTGTGGCTCAGGAGAACTTGTTGGTGAAAAAACAGAGAAAAGAAATTATAAGATTATCCTTGCCTAAATTTGCAACGACTAGATCAATCTCCCACTCAGTAGCTTGCCCACATTTTACTTATTTGGTCCTTTACACTATAAGTTCCCATTACCATAATTGCATATTTTAGCTGTAAATAAGCTTTGTTTTCTGTAACATTACCCCTACATGCATGGGTTCATTTCATTAGGCTTTTTAAAGATTTAATACATTTCTGTATTCTGTTCAAGTGATCTGTAAAGCATTCCCACCATGATATTACTTCTACGTACCTCTCCTCTGATTCTGAGATCCACAAGCTGCCAACCAACTGGTTGTCATTTCTACAGAAGACCTCAGTAATTTGAATTGCTTTTTTAGGAGTATGGATCAGGTGAATTCTGTCTCTCTCCAGCATTCCTTCATCCTCCAAGAAGGTCCAGAATCACAAACACTAAATTCCTATTGACAGCATGGGTTGTGTAGCCAAGCATTGACCTGTAGGATATATCTGCTTCTCCCCAGATCTTTCCCTTTCTCCAGCAGGATGGAGAAGAAAACACCTGGACCACCATGCCCTCCTTCACTTTTATTTTTAGAGTTAAATAGTCACTTGGGTTACACCAAAACTCTCTCCTGACACTATTGTTGTTGCCTATATGAATAAGCTGCAGTGGCTGATTACATATATATATATATATATATAAGGATGAGCCTTAGTATCTTCTCCCATTCTTAGCATGTGAGAAAAGCAGCAAACTAGAGAAGATGGTCATGTTGGCAAATAGGGTTTTCTCTAAGTAATTCAATTACCATTTCTAATCTGGCTTTTATACCTTCTCAGACATAGAATATTCTGCCTCCTTTTCTACCAGATCACAGAATTTATGGACCTGAATTATCTGTGTAAGGAGACAGCAACTTTTTTCCTGTTGACAGAAGTCACAATCTTCTAGATTTCCTCCATCCTAGGAATTTCAGTCTTCACCTGGTCTTCTCCTTTTAGGGCTTCAGGACCTCATCTCTGCAAGGTCTTTGTGAAACTCCTCTCAGTCTTTTTTTTTTTTTTTCATCTTCTGTTGTGCTACTAGTCTAATATTTCATTTTTTTACATATTTACCACTGTTTTCAGAAACAAATAAACAATGGTGGACTGGAGAAGCAAAAGTTATTAGCAAAATGTACCAGTAAAAGTAAATTAGATGGTCATGGTATACAAACCAGTATCTATAAAATGGGAAAATGGAAGCACTATAATACAGGTTTTGATATATTTCTTGTCAGTAGCAACAAGTTGAATAAATCTGCAATTAATGAACTCATCATGCTTCATCCTGTCATTACTGGGAACTGCAAATAAGCCTCTAGACCCATCATGCTGTAAGGTGATCACTATTCATTCAAAATATCGACATAAATAATATCTTTAGAGAAGATGAGCTGCACAAATGTCAGGTTTGCATGTAATTTCACAAAATAATCAACTTCATAGACTGAAATTAAAGAGATTCAATTAACATCATACTATTCAATGGGTGTAGTAAACCTTTCAAAACTATGTAATGTTCAGTAGCATTTACATAAATATTATCATTACCATTCTAAAATCTGCTAGATTAAAACCTAAGCTCTTGCAAAGTCACAAGTTTTGTAGGGCAGAACAAATCACAAAAAAAAAAAAATAAAATTGAGATGTTTATGGAATAACCAACTACATCTTAATTAACTCTGACTCCCTTCTCTGTTCTCTCAGGCTATAGAAATAGATACTGTTGTGACATTGTTCAGCTTGCACAGTTTAATAATTTATTTCTGAATAAGTCAAGTTGTGCCACAGAACTTCTTATTTCTGTGTATTTTTTGTAAAATATCATCCAAATTAACAAACAAAAACCCAAAACTGGCTCCATTTAGATGTCCTCTCATCTGGCTTCAGTCATTTCAGTGAAGTATTTGGTGTAAAATAGTCTTCTGAAATCTCTGTTGCATGAATCTTCATCCAGAGTTTGATTCCTTTTGTCTGTTCTATACAGTTATTTCAAGATTTGATGAATCACCCTGGCTGTATATGTTTCTTACATCTGGATGAATCCAAAGGGATTAGCTTAGAGTAAAACCATCAAAAATTTGCATACTAGTTCTTTCGTCTAGTTAACTATGATCTGAAAATGACAGACCTATCTGCATGATTTTCCATTCACAGCTAGAGCCCTAATCTCCAAATTACTCTCATCTGGCACATGGTAATTTTGAACTTTCTGCAGGAAAAATATCAGTGGGCAGTAACAGAGATTCTCACTCATACTTCAGAGAGTTTCTAGGGGAAAAACATTACTTTGAATCTCTGTATGCTTAGAAGAGAACTAATCTGTCTTTTTCTGCTCTCTGAAAACGTGATCTAATAATATATTTTTTTCATTCTGCTAAAGTAAATGCTCCTGTTTTGTGGTAGACACCTATGAGATCATCAACTGAGCTTGTCTACTCCAGGAGTTTTAGTAACAGGATATTTAATTTAAGTATTCTACATTATCTTTACTGGTAAATCTACGCTCATTTTTTTATTTTCTGACAAGAAAGAAGTAATTTTTATTATTCTCATAAGCCATTTTCTGGGCACCTGAAGAATTTAACAGGTAAAAATATTAGCTTCCACATGCCTTTGACTTTTAAAGCTACAGTAAAAACTTTCACCTTGATTTAAGTAGTCTAACATCTGAATTCTGCTTCAGATAAATATTAGGGATCAAAGACCCATATTCAATATGATATTTAACACTAATAATGAAAACAGAAAGGTATTTAGGTTCCCAGACTGAACTTCATTACACAGTAACTTCAGGCTGTTCAGTTACCTCTGAAAAGAACATGGTGGTTTTTAAGTCATTTCTACTTTTTCCTTCTACTCAGCTGTGTTGAGGTCATACCTGTAGTACCGTGTCCAGTTCTGGGTTCCTCAGTACAAGAGAGACATCAACATACTGGAGAGAGTCTAAAGAAGTGTCACAAGATGATTAAGACTCTGGAGCATTCCTCCTACGAGGAAAAGCTGAGAGAGCTGTGATTGTGTAGCTTGGGGAAGGCTTGGGGTTGGGGCGTGGGGAAATCTTGTTAGTATGTATGAACACCTGATGGAAGAGTGCAAAGAGAATGGAGCCAAGCCCTTTTCAGTGATTCCAAGTAGCAGGAGCAGAGGTAATGAGCCCAAACTGAAACATGAGATGTTCCATTTTAACATCAGGGAACACTTTTTCACTGTGAGAGTGACTGAGTCCTAGCACAGGTTGCCCAAGGAAGTTGTTCAGTTATTTTCTATGGAGGCATTTAAAAGTTGGTTGGACGTGGTCCTAGGCAAACATCTCTAGGTGTCCCTGCTTGAGTCATTATAAAGGTTTATATTTTTCGGTAGACTAGAGGTCTTAATTTAGGGGGACAGTTTCATTCCTCCTGCTCTGTGTAATATATATTATCGGACTAATTGATTAGAAATATAAACCTACATAACTAGATACTTTCTAAGTTTTCTTTCACCAAATTAGGAGACTGAACACCAGTCCCTGTTGTAGTGATTGTTTTACATTTAGAAAAGATCTTGGACTTTTAGTTTTGGAATAATCTCTCACAAAAAAAAAAAAAAAAAAAAAAAAAAAAAAAAAACAGGGATTTATTTAAAAAAAGAGAAGATANNTGGATTATTTGTAAATAGAGAAGTTACATGTCTTTTACCAAAACAGTAAAATGGATGTAGATAGCACCTCCTTACTGTGCACAACTCATAGCATGATTAATTATTATTGGGATTTATAAAAGTATTTATTTGATTTTATCTGACATAAACTAATGCCACATATGCCAGTAACCCAAAAGTTAGACCCTTAAACATCTATTCTAGAGTCACATAACTTTAAAGATGTTTAGGGTCTCTAGACTTCAATAGTAAAGAATCAAGAGCCCTTAAAAATCCTTAATAAAATATATATATTCACTTTCAGACCTCTTTCCTGTTTCACTTCAGTGGCTAGAGGCCTCAGCCCAGGATTTCAGTATCCCAGATTCAGTTCTCTCCTGGAAGACATATTTCACATATGATTGCTGTCTCCATCTCTGAAACAGTTGTGACTTGTAGGAAGCAATTAATGAGGTGAGAATATAAGTCTGATTCTGCAGTTTGCTTTTTATGGCACTTACCTGCTAAGGTGAGACCTGAGCTTTAGTTACAGCTCCGATGAGTATATTACTACCCATAGTACAGTGCAGAAATGCCCAAATATTCTCAGGGAAGAAATAAAAAATAATTATATTCTGTTCTAATGACAGCTCGAACAAATGTCTCCAGAAGAGCTGATGTTAAACAAAAGTAATTGCATGTTGTCAGGAGAATAAGATACATTAATGCTCTTATAAATATGAGAGGTTTTATAAGACACTTTTAAAAGCCCAGGAAGGACAAAAAGTCAGCTAGGGAGAAATAAGAATTACCAGTGTATGAGAGAAAACCAGTGGTTGAGATTTTAAGCAGGAATTTTAAACTTTAAAAAAATCATGTGGACAGAAAAGAGGCTTAAAGAATGGACTGGTGATCACAGTGAGAGATATAATTAATTCTTCAGATAATTTAAAAGGTTGCTTGATAATATGTATACGCATAAATGTGCTCTAGGTACAGTAATTTCTCTCTATACTGGCCTTCAAATATTTCTAGATCTATCATAACGTGACTTAGTGATTAGTTAGTCAATCAGTTGGTATTTTTCTTTCCTTGTAAATCACCCCTTACAATACTTGAACCTTTTTATTGCTCTTTCCAGTTTACCAGAATATTTCCAGGAAGGCTGAACCCAAACCGGTACATGTTCCAGATCTGTACATGAAAGAAATCACTGAAGCAAAGCTAGTTGGGTAGGGGCAGATGAGTTGAATTAGACCTCTCAGAGACTTTCCAAAGTTAAAGTGGTTGGACTGGAAGCCTTATAACTGAGAAACTTGTTATGCGAAAGCTCTAGTGGACAGACAAACTGGGAGGAAAAGTGTTATCAACATGTAACTTTCATGAATGAAATTATAGGTGTGAAGACCAGAGATTAAGCAAGATGAGCTCATTTGAAAGAAAAAATAAGGGAGAAAGAAATTGAAGGGGGAAAAAAATCAAGTAAATCTAGTTTGTTGCATAAACTTGATAAGAAAGGATTGCAAAGGAAGGAAACAAAATTAGCAATGAGTGGAAAGATGTTGTCAAACTATAGAAAAAAAGCAAGGTCTAGAAGCCTAGAAGTCTGAGGGAATACCTGTTACCTGTACCAGTTGGATTTGGAAACTGTGTAGCTCCTTGCCATAAAGTCTTTCCTAATTCCTTTCTTTCTATTTGGAGCACATCATACTGTGTGTGTTTGAGTATACTTAGAAGAAAAAAATACATTACCATAACCCAATAATTTTTGCCTGGGTTATCTTGTTTGCAGATTGTCTGTGTGATTAAAAGAGGTTATGAATCCTATGCAGCACTGAAGAGCAAGCAACCAAACCAAAACAGAGCAACCCCTTCAAAAACAACAGTACCTTCTCTCAAATCCTGAGTGGACCCTGTTGCTAATATTGAAAAGTAGAAATATATAAAAGAAGAATCAGGAAATAAGGTTAAGAAAAATAATGTTTTATGGGAATTTAGCTAGACCAAAAAATCACAGAAAACAAAAAGTATTTCTTTTTCAGGGCAGACATGACATGAAAAATCCAAAATAAACGAGTTCATAGGTATACTCTATTTTCTCACTACACCATAAATCCAGAGTAAAAGCTAGTGTCCAAGATTCAAGAAAATCCACAGAGTTAGAAATTGTATATCCACTGTCTTGGGCCGTTGAGTCCAAACGGACATGTAACTGTGAAGATTTCAGATGCTGCCAAACTGCCTTTGTGGATCAGAGGAATTTGATGCATTCTGGTGGCTCTGTACATAGCCTGCCCTGGGTATGTGTAGGCAGCACTAAACTCCAGCTAAGTGTTTTGCAGCAGGACTCCTACACAATCTTATTTGTCTTCAAACCCATGTTGGATAAAATGTGACATACTGAAACCTAACCTGATGGTACCATTCCTACACTTAATAAGCTGTCACAGAACCCAAAACATTGGCAAAGATAGTCAAAGTGTTTTGCAGGGGCTTTTGGGCAAAGCAGTGAACAATAAACTAATGTGCATAATAAATACTATTCTTGAGACCTACTATAAGCATACTGAAAAAATATAATTAGTAACAGTAAACAAGCATCATAAAACACTGTAGCAGTACAGCTAAATTCAACATACCAACATTTTACATAAATATGTGAGAAATGTTCCCACCAAAGGAGACTAAGAAAGGAATGTGCAGTTGCATGCAAAAGCCATGGAAAAATGTGTGAACAAAGGTAGGAAAATTTGTAAGATTAATTCCAAGCAAGATAATCATAGATGACTGCAAGTACATAGACCGTCCAGCTGAATATATTGTATATCACTGTTGGAGCTGTGTGTACAAAGAAAATATTTAAGAATAAGAAATAACTTTATACATGGAGTGTTAAGGAATTAATTCAGTGAAGTTTTGTTTAAAAATTCAAAATTAACCTGACTTGTCAGTTTTCTAAACACTTCCATCACAGATATCTCTACTTATTCTCTCTTTGTCTTTCTTCTATGATTTTACTTATTTTTGTTTAAACTCCCTGTTTCAGCCTCTTAGAAACCACTCTGAGAATCTTTAAAAAAATCACTTATTGTGGTTGGAAAAATAAGTTTATTGTCTTGTTCCAGGTAACAGTGATCTAGTGCAAAGCTGCCCATCAGATACTTGAAAAAGCTCAAAATTTGGTAATTTTGGCCATTGTCAGAAACTCTAATAAGACAGCATTCTCTTTACACTATCTTTTGATGCCCGTCACATAAAAGGGGTTCCCAATATCTCTCTTTCAATATTTGTAATGCCTATTATTTATTCCTGTTGTTGCATCATAAATTTAACCTTAGTTCAGAATTACCAAGCTACTTTCTTTTTTATCCTTCCCTCTCCTTTCTCAAATGTTGAGCAGTTTCTCATGCTGTTAAATTAATCCCATTAGTTTAACTTTGGATTAACTGTTGTCTTACACACATTAGTACCGCTTGAAGAAAAAAATGTCATTTATCAACAAATATTTGGTTTTGGTGTGTGAGTTTTACATTAAAATTTTTCTCAAAAATAAAATGTACATATATAGCATTATTAGTAAATCTTCCCATTGACAAGGCATATAGACATGAGGTTGGGTGGCTTCCTCAGTGAATCAACTATGATTCCAGTTCATACAAACACAACATTATATCTCACCTTTTCTGACTTTCCAGGAATATCCCATTCTTAGTACAGCTTTACATATTAGGCTGGAGCTGGATCGTTTTCAACAAAGTACATCAATAGAATCAAGTTGGAGGGCTCATGTTAACCATCAGACAATCTTTATAGACAATTATGAGCAATCCAGGTGCCAGCCTTGGTATTGTGGATCTTAATAGGAAGGTGATGGAAATTGGGGCACTACAATGATTAGTACCGAAACATGGAAATCCTTTTAACATCTAGCCTTAGATCTTTGCTTGTATCTTGAGGAGACAAGAGGAGTATTCACAAAACTTGACTAGGGAGGCTTGATGCTTTGGAATTCCTCTGCAGTTAGTGAAGTAAATTATTCCAGAGAGGGGTTCAAAATATCTAAAATTTAGCTCTTGAATAGTCCTTGAAGGAGGCTCCTTCTCTTTCTAAAAATGGAGACATCTATGGAGACCTGTTATATTCTGTGTATACACACAGTGTAGCTTCCCAAGTAATTTGAATTTTTTTCCCCAAAGTAGGCAAATATCTAATTACAATTTTTAATGGTGAATGGAAATACTAGTAAACTGTGGAGTTATGAAAACTTTTTAACATCACCAGCACAATAGTGCTAACTCAGTTTCTCAAAGCAAGCAGGAATTAGTCCTCTCCTATTATTCTTCCCTCTCCATTTATTCCTGTTCTTTTGGTCATTACATCATTCAACAAAGTTGTATGTGTTCCTCCTAAACAGAACCTGAACAGCTCAGATGAGGTCTTTCAGTATTTAAAGGGAGCTTAAAATAAAGATAAGGGCAGATATTTCAGCAGGCCTTGTTGCAATAGGAAAAGTGGTAATGGTTTTAAACTGAAAAGAGGAAGATTTAAGCTAAATACAAGGAAGAAATTCCTTCCAATCCAACATATTCTACGATTTTATGATCTCCTAAGCATCTTTTCAATAACAAAACTATGACTAGTAAAATAGCTATAACTGTGACAATGCATGATATGAGCTCATATGAATAAAAGATGAAACTGTGATTAGGAATAGATTAGCTGGGCACAGGTTAAGTAAAAGTGTTTGAAACCTGGCATTACAGTTATCAAGATTTTTACAGTGACCTGACAAATTTAATACATAATAGACTGCCCAGATTGAAAAATTTACATGCACATTCCTCTGTCCTAAAGCTCAGGAAGACCAACCATTTCAACAAAGAAAGTTTTCCCTTGTGATACCTGCTTTCTTGTTATATGAGAAATAAGTAAGCTAGTAAAAGAAAAAAATGTAATGGGTCTAAGAAATCATAATTTTATTCTGTATGTTTTCACAAAGAATGGAAGTGTAAACAATATAAATACATGCACAATTAGATATCTCTCCTTGTTATATAGCAACAAAGTACCATAAGCATAAGATAGCTTGGGAAAGGGAGGGGGGGGAAATACAAGGGAAGTCATGGCATCTAACTTTGGCATCTAACTATATAATAGTAAACTGTATTAAAACATCTTTAGATTGACATTTGTTCTTTTTAGCTTATAAAATATGTTCATTTAATGTGAGAACTTTTAATTACTTGCTATTGATGAAGACAAAAATAAATCTTCAAGCCAGAACATATATAATTTACAACTGCGTATGTTTCAGAAGCCATCATTATTAAGCTGCTATACCTATTTACTGTGTTCTCCTTTATGTTAGAAAAGACCTCTCTGAGGTAGTCTTCTCCCCCCAAATCTTTACAGTTACTGTAAATGAAAAGTTTTTAATTAGCTTAGGAAGTTAACTGTATTGCATTAATTAATTTTTTAGATAAGAAACAATATTTTCTGCAGAAAATAGCTGAATCAGTTTTAAAATTGTTAAATGGAAGTGATATGAACTTTTGCAGCTTTATCATCTGTATGGAGAACAATATGTATTTAAAGTCTTTTCCTACTAAATTATAAGTTTTTCCCAAGAATGAGTTAGAAAATTCTAAATGGATATAGACTTTGCAATTTAAAAAAGGAAGTATAGACACCAAAGATTTAATTGCATATAAGTACATAATGGCACTTCTTCTTTGTTTATTAGCTGCCATGCAAATAGTGTTTACTGTAATGGGATGAAAAATATCAACAACATTTTGAGATTTTTTTTTTTTTTTTCCCAGAGAAAGAATTTATATGTGCCATTCTCAAGCTATGGCAATTAACATTATTTGCAATAAATCAATAAAACATTATAAATGAAAATAAAGCAAAATCATATACTGAAGAAACAACATCTTTAGAAATAAACAGAGACTTTCTGAGAATATGGGACAGATTTTAAGTGTCCTTCTGAAAAGTTCTGATAAGTTGTGATTGTATAACTATCTACCTACACTCAGGATGTGCTAGTACTACTTTTCTTGATTGTAATATTCCAAACCTTAACAATTCAGTGTACTGACAAGTAATTGTAATGGGAAATGGGAAATAGCCTAAAGCTGAATTAATTATGTTTTTATATGTGTACATTAAGGGTATGTCCATGTAGGTATGTAGTTAAAGGAATACAAAATTTGAAAAATGAATCATTTAACTGTCTAGGAAATGTGAGAATAAAGGTTACACCTGCAAATATAATTCAGCCCCCAGGCTAATAAACATCATGGAAAGTGGCATAATAATACCATTAGAAGATATTTTTCCCTGTAGGACAGGCAACTTTTCATTCTGTTTTTCCTTACTTATTGATTGCTTTGTAACTTTAATATTCACTAATGGATAATTTTTATACATAAAAAATACGGAAAAAAATCATAGCATAGAAAAATAGTAGTCTCGTCCTGAAGTCATTTCAAGATCTTTACAGGAATTTCAGTTCCCTTATGATATGAACTAATTGAGTAAAATATAGCAGTAAGGTGACTTAACTTCTCCATTATCATAGTATTACATAAGGATTAAGACACTCAGAGTTTTAAGTAGGTGTTGCAGATTTCTTTAGAATTAAAAAGGAACATTGAATTCAGGAATGATATTTTCCAACTGAAGGTCTGGAGAGAAGTTTGCCTGAGGTGATAGATTCCCCCCCTCTTATCATCTGCCTTTCTTCTGATACTACCTTTCTATTTTCAATGCTTACTCTTGTTTTCTCTTTCTACAGCTATTCCCACAACCTCATAATTTGTCCATCCACTAGAACTATCCTGGGTTCCACTGCATATTTGCTATCTTCTGCTTATGACTAATTTGATGCCTGCATGTCTCATTCATTGCTGCACTTAAGCATCAGCTTCCACAATCAACTCCTCTCTCCACTAAACTTTGCCATCTCCCCTTTCTGCTCCTATCTTCTTTTGCTATTTTTTTCCTGATCTTCCCTACCATGTGGACCCACACATTTCTTTCTGTTGCGCTTGCCCTACAACACCTGCTCATAAATCTCTTCTTCCTAGTGAAGATCTTTTTTAAAAAATACTTTTCAGCTATCAAGGAAACCTTAAAAAAATCCTACTGAACACAAATGAATGGCAAATATTTACAGACCAAATTTAGGAAATATTTTTACTCTTTGTCTTAAAATTTAAACTATGACAAATAAAGCAACAATCATGACTATATTTCCAATATGAAGAACAAGGTCTTTTCCCCAAACTCCATTCTAAAAAAAGTTGCACCCACTAATGTATCATAAGGTAAATATCTAGGGTGGGATTTTTAATTCTAAATGGTTTAAAACTGGCAAAACTACAAGCAATAGAAAGTATGATTTTCCTATAGATGGCATATAAGAAGATTAGCTGTCTATACTGCCTACAAATGGAAGATCAGCATCAGAAAATAAAACAAATTCTGTTTAGAAACAGAATTATTGACAGATTGAAATTGGAAGGTATAGCTGAAGGTTACCTAATTCAAAGTCTTGCTCAAATGAAGGCTGATTTCAAAGCTAGATCATGTTGCCCAGTGCCTTGTCTAGCTGAGTTATGAAAACATCCAAGGATGGAGATTTCATAACCTTTATGGGCAACCTCCTCCAATGTCAACCTCTTTCACTATGAAGAAGTTTCTTCTCAGGGTTGGCCACAATTTCCCTTGTTACATTGAGCTGCTTGTTGTCCTGTTGTTACATACCTCACAGCAGAAACTGTTCTACCTTATAGCCCTGATTTATGAAATTGAAGATAATAGGTCAATCTGCTCCTTTATCATTTTCTTCTTCAATTCATTCAGACACAATACTCTTAGGCCTTTTGTTGCACTCTAGTTTGTCAACATCCGTGTTATACTGTGTCATCAAAAATGGGACACAGTTTTCCAACCACATTGCAGTATTCCAACCTCATAAGTATCAGAACAAAGGGAACAATCACTTTCCTTTATGTACTGGCTTACTATATCCTTCTGAAAGTGTCCCAATATGTGTTAGTTGTCAGAGCTCGGTGAGCAAACAGAAAGTCTGCATTCAGTTCTTTCTTCTGTTGTTGAAGGTTTAACCCTCTGCATTAAACTGCATTTAACACTGCATTAAAACAACACTTTAGAATTAACTTGTAAAGGCAATTATGTACCTAAAAACAAAGTAACTTATTTCTTAGTTTTTTTCCTAATCCTTAACTGTGATGGTAACATTCCTACACTCATACAGATTGAAGAAATAGTTTAACAATGACATATTATATGTGTTTACTGGAAGCCTACCTCTATTGTTTTGATGACATGTTAAGTCTACTAAATCATACAGTTTCTCAAAAATATTGACCTTTGAATATTTAACCAAAACAAGCTCATTTTAACCTAATGCAGTCTGAAAATTCTCTTTCATTTAAAAGTAATACATTTCTCCTGAAGGATGACACTCTCCCTTCAATTTTTTATTTCCATTTAATTTGCTCTTTATGTTTCCGCATTATTATTATCTTCTGTTAATTCTTGAAAAATTTAAAAAAAAAAATAATAAATAATGCTGTATTGATATACCCAAGTTAGATTCCTCTTTAGAATTTTTCACATTATTACAGTGGTGGTGAGGTTTCAGAAACTGCTTTATGACTTATGCTGTATATACAGACACAAGGTTTAAAATTTTTGTAAGAATGTTCCAGACCAATGCACTAGTCATCAGCCCATGTCACGTTTTGAGTCATAGTCTAAATGCTCTCCTTCTCATTTACTGAGAATTACCTCCTGTGCAGAAATGAATCCAAGATCACAAGGAGGAAAGACACATTGTGATCTGATTTTCTATTATATCAATGCGTTCATTACTATGAGAAATAGGATAAAATGCAATTCTTACTGTATTTTGTATTATAAAGCATATATTTGTCTAATGAATTTCTAATTGCAAATATATGTACAAGACAAGGAAAATACATCAGAACTCAGTATCGCATATCTCATCTCTCAGAAATCTGTTCAGGTGCCACAATAAACAGACTGAATACAATTTATTGTGGGATTTTCAGAGACGTTTGTGAGTAACTTCCCTTGAAATAAACTCAAGATTTATCTCAAAGATAATAATAAGAATAATGTTCAAAGAACAATAATAATAATAATAATAGCAACAGTAAGAAGCACCAAAAATAAAAATAGTGCCTGTTGTTTTAGTTGGGTAATTACAAATATGACAAAATAATGATATATTTGCCAGAGTTTCATTAAAACACCACAGGTTTATTCCTATTTAATTACAGTGAAAGTGCTACCACTTACTACTTGTAATTTAAGTCTGAGATATTGTATCATAAACCAATGTTTATTTCATATAAGTTCATTAGGAATGATGTATTAGTTACAGATACTGGCATTTGTAAACCTGTGAAACAATTCTAATCCCAGTTTTCAAAGTAATATTATTAGAACATTTGATCTCAAATATTACTCTTTCCTCATCCATGTATTGTTAGTATTCATCATCTGCAGTGCAGACTTCACACTGCAGGAAGTGCCTAGACCTTTCTCCTGGGGCAGGGATATGTGTCAGAGCTGCCTGCAAAAGATGTGGCTAATTGGAGATCTTCCTGCAGCAGGTGGCTGAGCTACAGGAAATGGTGAGGAGGTTGTAAAGCATCAAGAAGACTGAGAAGGAGACAGACAGCTGTTCAAGTACAGTCCACAGTGGACTACAGCCCACTGCCAAACATAACCCCCATTTTCAAAAGGAGAAAAAAGGAAGCCCTGGGGGACTACAGGACAATCAGTTTCACCTCTGTGCTTGGAAAGATCATGGAGAAGATCCTCTGGAAATTGTGCTAAGACGTGCAAATGAGGAGGTGATTGGTAAGGGCCAGTATGGCTTCTCCCAGGTCAAGTCATGCCTGACAAGCGTGGTGGCCTTCTGTGACGGGGTTACAGCAATGGTGGATAAGGGTAAAGCAACCAATGTCGTCAACCCGGACTTATGTAGAGCATTTGAAACCGTCTTGTATGACATCCTTGTCTCTAAATTGGAGAGACAGATTTTTTTGGATGGACCACTCAGTGGATAAGGAACTGGCTGGCTGGTCACACTTAAAGAGTTGCAGGTTGCAGTCAATGGTTTTATGTCCAAGTGGAAATCAGTGACAAGTTGTGTGTCTTAAAGATTGGTACTGAGACTGTTGTTCAACATCTTTGTCAATAACATGGACAGTAGGACTGAGTGTACCCTCAGCAAGTTTGCTGGCAATACAAACACTAAGTGATGTGGTGAGCTCAATATGCTGAAGAGAAGGGATGACACCCAGAGGGACCTAAACAGGCTTGAGAGGTTGCAAGCATAAAAAGTATAATATTTGTTTTTTAAATGATTCAACATTTATGCAGCACTAAGACAAATACTATGCATACATTAAAGGTGGATAAATCTGCAATTGCTTTTCTTTTTTTTTTTCCCTTTCTCCCTCCAGAAAGAAAATGATGGCCTAGAAATAAGGCACAGACCTGAATGCCATCTAACTCAGTTCTATAAAAAATATATACTTTCTGTCCATTAAATTATATCCTATAAAATTTAGTCTGCTTTCTAAGGAATAAAATGAAATGCTAAATTTTGAGTTTTAACTTCTTGACATTCCTACAGTTACACTCATAGATATAATGACAAAATAAAACATACCATATACATGTAACACAGAATTTTTTGTTGTACCTAATGATTTAATAGTCTAATAATCCACATTGAATAGTTAATTCAGAAAGTCTTATTAAAATGAGTTAAACAGCTGTGGGAGTGTTTTTTTGTTTGGGGTTTGGGCTGGGTTTTTTGGCTGTTGTTTTTTCACCTCCTACAAAGTATCTCTCAAATACCAATTCCTTTTGCCTGGAGTTATACTCAGTTTCTCAGTGTTCCTCTGCTCCCCACATAAAAGACAGCATTGCAGACTTCCTCTAGAAGAAGGGGACAGGATTACATGGAGTTGTCACCACTCTGAGTTGTTTGCTGGGTTTGCAGTGATTGTTTCTTTCTCCTCAGCCTTAGTCACATCTGGATTTAGTTTTATATTTTCTCACCATGGTGTGTTTTCTTCACCATTGCACAACTGTTCATCTGGACTAGATCCAGGCAGAAGTTTCCTTAATGCTGTATGAAGAGATACTTATTTGATGCAACTCTAATGCCAAGCATACATACATTGTAGAAGAATGGGTTGGTAACTAATATTCTTAACCGTTAATTCTAGGAATCTGTTTCAGGTAGTTGGATAAAGGTTCTTTTTATGGGATTCCATTAGAATGCAGCAAGAAACACCTATTCAAAAATGGTTCAAAGATCAGAAAGCCCATAACAGCAAGCCTGGGAGTTCTTTTTTTTTTTTTTTTT
>VZRU01021167.1:316-42596 GCA_013398155.1 Pedionomus torquatus | reverse complement strand
TTTTTTTTTTTTTTTTTTTTTTTTTTTTAATCGGTTTTGGTGGTTGTTTTTGTGAATGAAAGCCCCTTTTTTTTTTTTTTTTTCATTTTGTTGGGGTTTTTTGTTTGGTTGTTTTTTTGGTTTTTTGGGGCTTTTTCTTCTCTTTGAAGGTGAAGACAGCACCAAAAAATGATCCTTGCATGTTATGCATACTAATATGAGCCAGCAATGTGTACTCACAGACCAGAAATCCAACCGTATCACGGGCTGCATCAAAAGAAGCAGGCATATTGAGGGAGCGGATTCTGCCACGCTACTCTGCTCTGGTGAGACCCCACTTGGAGTATTGCATCCATCATAAGAGCATGGACCTTTTGGAGGGAGTCCAGAGGATGACCACAAAGATTAGCAGGGGGCTGGAGCACCTCTCCTATGAAGACAGGCTGAGAGAATTAGAATTGTTCAGCCTGGAGTAGAGAAGGCTTCAGGGAGACCTTATTGCAGCCTTCTAGTACCTAAAGGGGGCCTGCAGGAAAGATGGGGAGGGACCTTTTATGAGAGTGCAGTGATAGGATGAGGGGTAACGTTTTAAATTGAAAGAGGGGAGGTTTCTATTAGTTATCAGGAATAAATTCTTTATCTTGAGTGCTGTGAGACGCTGGGACAGGTTGCCCAGAAAAGTGGTAAATACTTCATTCCTGGAAGTGTCCAATGCCAGGCAGGAGGGGTCTTTGAGCAACCTGTTCTAGTGGGAGATCTCCACTGGGGTAGGGGACTTGGAACTCAATGATCTTTAAGGAGCCTTCAAACTGTCACTTGTATTCTATAATACTATGATTTTCATAGAGTAGTAGTATAGAGACTGGTCATGTTCACTCAAAAACAAAAGTAACAAAAGTTTCAAACAAATAAATACACACTCCCATATATATATATACCACATTTGAGAATGTATCAAAGTGTTTGCAGAACTGTTACTTCAGCTTGCATAGATTTAACACCACACTGGCAGCCTTTCTTATCACAAGTGCATAAATTGCAGGAATTGTTTATTCTTCAGTATTTTTCTTCATTTTGGTTGCTCACACAGCTGTTGAATCAAAGGAAGTTCAACAAAAAAATTGCTCCTTCACACATTTATATTAAAATTAATTTAAAAAAGTCCCAAAACAAACAACCAAAACCTCCAACTATTTCAATCATTGTCCTCCAGCTTTTGAACTAAGATATCTCAGAAACTCAAAAAAATACTTTTCTTGTATTCATCACATGGTCAAAGTATAAAGTGAGTTTTGATTTCTAATATAAATACTGAAATATAGTACAATTTTGATAGTTTTATCAGTATTGTAATTTGATATTTCCTTGAATTTTGACAGGGACAATTTCTTCCTTTGCAAAGTTTAGAAGTGCCTCCATAACACTGTTTTGAATCTAGAGATATGCTATCACATATGCAAGTATCATACTCTGAGATTCTATAATTAATTTCATGTATTTATATATTATAGTTCTCTGATCATCATTATATGATCAGAAGTAACTCAGTTGGACATGTCGATAGTTTTGAATGATACTAGAAAATTAATTTTTCTTTTTTTTTTTTTTTAATTGGAAATAAATACTTTGTTGCCAGCTGCAATATGAGACACATGCTTAGGTCATCATTGCAGAATATTTTGAGATCAACAAAAAAAAAGTGTTATGTAATCTATGAACAGTGTTATTTATCATTAAATTAATAGTCAGGTGATACCTTTATGTTATTTAGTCTTTAGAGGAACTGCTTTACATTCACTGCATACCATTTTCACTTAACTCTATGTTGTCTTTTCTCAATGTGAAGGAAGCTCCTTTTTAATTTTCTGATCTTCATGTCATACCTGGTAGAGATTATCAGCTCAATTTCTGCCACAACAGGTGATTTTGATAACAACCCTCTATTAGCATAAATTTTACATTTCCATTTTAGCAGACTTTAGCAATGTGATTTCCCCATAAAACTACTTTCTGGTAAAGTGCTACAGTAAGATTATTTTCTGTAAGCAGAAATCATCTAACAATTTGCTACTGAGAAAATAAAGTATTATAAAATATTGCCATAAGCTGTTATAGTTTCCTATGTTAAAGACTTATTACAGGAGACCCACAACAGTGTATTGTTGGGGAGGGGGATTTTGTTATTACTGTTATTTTATCAGTAGATTTCCCAACAGCTGAAGTGACCAGAAATTCTTCCAGTCTTCATTGGCTGGAAAGAAAAGTATACAGGATTCCTTCAGAGGCAGCTATTCACATATTTTTCATTTGCTGTTTTATTGTTTTTATACACTTTATTTTGGAATGCTTTTACTTAGTGGAATAGTGAAAAGTATAGCTTTTGGAAATTTTTTAAAGAAGGAAACCAAGAAATAAAAATCAATTTCATATGGTTAAATTTTTTTACTGGCTTTCAGTTTACCTTGAGGCATTGATTTTAGACTACATATAATTATTTTCTACATATTTCACACTGTAGTTTTGATTATGAAAGAAAATCGGGTTGTAACTTACAAATTAGAGCTCGAGACAATGAGCATTCTCCTTTCTTTGCTTCCAGAAAAGATCCTTCTAAGCCACAGTTCTATCACTAAATGATTAGTATTCTGTTTTTTGTTTTTTGGTTTTTTTTTTTCTGTTTTAGGCCCTTGAGATATCTATACGTTTGCTGGTCCTCAATTCAATAATCACATGAATCTTAGATGTAAAAGCTGAAGGGGTTGCTTATGAGACACAATATAACTATTCACTCTGTTATGATTTATTATGCGAATGCATCAAATTGCTCATGGTTATTTCACTGGCATATGTAATATAATTAATAACAATGAAAGTAAACAAACAAATCAGCAGAAGTGGCCAATCAGGATTATAACATAGACTTTTAGCAAATATCTATCTGAAAAAAAAAATAAAAAAAAAATCCCTGTTTCTGAGTTCCTCATATAGTTCTGCAGGACAACTTATTCCATCAGCACAGAACTGTAGCATCACTTAGGTTTGACACCTCTGAAGCTCACTTAGTCCTGCTCCTGCTGTGGTAGTGCCAGCTCTGAAGGTAGATAAGATTGTTCCTGATTTCCCACAGCTGAGTTTTTAATATTTCCAAGGATGGAGATTCTATAACCTCTCTAGACAGTTTTTTCCAATGTTTGAGTAGTCTCTGATTTTATTTTATTTCTAATGTCTAATCATAATTTCCTTCATGATAATTTATCCTACATTCCTTACCCTTTATTTGATTGCCTCTGAATGGTGTCTGCTTCTGTTTGGGAACTGTTGTCCACAGACAAAAGGTATGAGGCATTTCCCGCAGCTAGAGTCTTGAAAAGATAAAGTCCTCCCTCAAGTCCCTCATTTGGGTTGATGTCTCTAATTTGCAGAGACATGCTGTCCTGCTGGTGCTATGAACTGTACTCTGCTGCAAGTCATTTCTGTACTATCTCTAACAGTCCCATGCTGCCTGAGCCCCTCCTGTAGGATCTCTTCCATGCCTTCTCGTGCACTTATTGTCACAGCTTCATTGATATATCCTGGTTGCCGCATTCATTATCAGTCCACAGCAATAACTAAAGTGACATTCCCTTCTAGTTGTTGATTAAGAACCTGGCATTACCTAATCAATTAACAGGTGAAGTTGAAGGTGTAGGCATACCTCTAACAGGACAGAGCAGAAGAGGAAACCTGGTTTGTTTTCAAATAACAAATAACTTTAATAGAATTGTAAAATAACCATAGAATGGCTTGGGTTGGAAGGGACTTTTAAAGATTATGTGGTTCAAAGATCCCTACTGTGTGCAGGTATGTCTTCCACTACATGAAGTTCTCAAAGCATAGTCCAACCTGATCTTGAAAGTTTCCATGGAAGAGGTATCCACAACTTCTCTGGGTAATTTTTTCAAGTGTCTCAGCACCCTCAGTAATTTAAGTAAGTAATTTCTTCCCTCATCCTATCTCCTGAATCCCTTCTTCTGGCTCCGATTACCATAATTCTCATCAGCAAAACATGACCTAATTTTCATACCATCTATTTCTTCTGCAGCCATGGGCAAGTCAAAATGAATGGATTATTTAACCCTAGTTTTCATAGTGATATTTTTTCTGGATAAACTTAATTGTAAAAGTTGATGGGAAAAAGTGGTTTCCTGTGTTGATTTAGTAGATATGCTTCTCAATTACACTTCTTTGGAAATTGTAATTTTTTTGAGCTCAACAACACTATTTATTTTTTATGTTAAGGAAGACAAGATTCAGATTGTCCAGCAGTTAATCCTAGGAGCTCACTATCAAAAAAAATGAGAAATAAGTGTACCACAAAGCAAAATTTTGAAGTATTGTTTTATTTTCTACAACACACTTAATTTAGAGTAGTGCATGATCATTTAATAATTGATTTCTGTTTTAAGTGTAGTCTGCATGCTTCCTGACTATTTTTTTTTTAATTACAAGACAAATGATGCCTTTATCCAAGTATAGATTGCACACAGTTGTTGAAATTTCAAGTACACAAAAATACAGTTTTACCAATATTGTAGATATTCATGCTTAAGTTCTTTTAATAGAACAAGATTGCAGAATTACAGTGAGTCCTTCAAGTGTTTGTATGTTTGGTGAATAATAAATGATTTTTCATTTGCAGCACTGCAGCATCTTAGGAAGGATTTTTTATCTTTGCTCAGTGGGCTGAAAATCTGCTAAATTGTTCTTCACTTTCTTAACTTAGCCTTGGCATCATTGATTTTCTGAAGCTGTTGGCATGGATATTCTATGAAATTGTCTGTGCATTAAGTTTAAATTAACTATCATTATTATTCAGAAAACAATGAGACTGAGAGCAAATCATGTTATTAGCAACACCTTTTGAATCATTATCATATTTTCTACTCTGTTTACTGCTAAATGTACAATTTACCTAAAGAGGGAGTAAGAGAAGAAATACTGATAAGATAAAGGAATTAGGAGTGAACATGTAAAATTTTTAGAATATTACTTTGCTGTAGCATAAGAGTGTTTTGTTTCAGAAGTAGGGCATATGTCCCTGTATGTAAATTATTTTTTAAAGCTTAAAGCAGGATACTGCTTTATACATACATATCTGACACTTTTCCTTAGAAAGAAATGACAGTATTTATAAAACAGGGTTGAGGCCCTCACAGAACAAAAACATATCTGAATTTGCAAATAAGGAATGAAGAAGGTTTTCTGTCTTTTCCCTGAAAATAGCTCTCAGCTCCATGCATGCCTAAAACCTCAAAGAAATCTGTCAAATTCCTAGGGCTGCAAAGCCCTCCTTCTATAGCCGGATCTTAATATCATATTTTCTTGATAAATAGAGGGAAATGAAATAAAACTTGAGTTTGGTCACAATATTATTTTTTCTGTTTATCACAGAGTACAAATACAAAAATCCTAAAAAAATCCTATAAAAAAATAGTAATAGCTAGAGAAAATGTAGTACTTCAAGGATTCTATTCATCTCACCTATACAAAAGTGTATAGTTGGCTAATATTAGCCATAGATATGAGCTGTTATACTAGTTATAAAGGAAGTTTAATATGCTTTTTTTAGATCTAATGTTAACATTTGAGATACATCAATGAAGGGCAGAAGGACGGGATGGCCTCCTGAGGGAAAAAAAAAACAAACATCAAAAGTAGACAGTTTGGAAAAAAAACAGGCCTTAACAAAAGGAATCAGTTCTAGAATCCAGTTCTAGGCTGAGCAGCCAGGAAGGGGTTGTCGTCCTCTATGTCAAAGTGCTTGAGTGTGTGGAGCTCTACCTAGGGACAGGCGAAGACCCAACAGAGAGTTTATGGGTCAGGATTAAAGGGAACACAGGGGCAGGTGATTTTACAGTAGAGGTCTGCTACAGACCACCAGATCAGAGTGACAGGGAACATGAGGCCCTCTGTAGACAGATAGGAGCAGCATCACACTCGCACACCCTGGTCCTCAGGGGGGACTTCAACCACCCATCCTGGGCTGCATCAAAAAAAGTGTGACTAGCAGGTCACAGGAGGTGATTCTACCCCCCTGCACTCATGAGACCCCCACCTGGAGTATTGTGTCCAGCTCTGGAGTACTCAACACAGGAAGGATACGGACCTGTTGGAATGGGTCCAGTGGAGGGCCATGAAGATGATCAGAGGGATGGAGCACCTCTCCTATGAGAAGAGGCTGAGAGAGCTGGGGCTGTTCAGCCTGGAGAAGAGAAGGCTCTGGGGAGACCTTATTGCAGCCTTCCAGTATCTGAAGGGAGCCTACAGGAGAGCAGGTGAGGGATTCTTTGTCAGGGAATGTAATGACAGGATGAGGCATAATGATTTAAATTTGAAAGTGGGTAGATTTAAATTAGATATTAAATTTAAATTATATATTAAATCAGTATACAAACTGTGTTATGGTTCTCACTCAGTTCCACTTTTACATCTTGTTAGAAGCTTACATCTGGAGGTCTTCATATGAATCGGGGTCTTAATTCTCATTTTAGCCACTGTGGATCTCTTTGGTACAAAGATATGTATGGAACAATTCAGTTCAGTCCTACTAAGCAGTTAGAAATCAGTTCACCTGCCTGAACACAGTACTTTTGTGCCATCTTGAGTTATCTGAAAGGTTCAGAGACAGTTGGCAGATATGATTGTGGGAGAGAGGAACCTTTCTGGAGTGACAGCTGGAAGCCAGGTGGGATACTTTAGGATGTTTCAAATGACATTTCACAGGAAATACACAGGCAACTGAGCTGAGACCATAATGTCTGTATTGCTTTTCTCCAATTGCATTTTATTTTAGCAAATTGAAACTATGCATGTAATCAAAACAAACAAACAAAACCTGTGATAGTGTTACAAATCCTTCTGAATATTTACTATGTTATAATAACATGACTCTGTTTTCATACACACAATATCCAGCTTTTCAGAGTTGATGAATACGTCTAACGAGAAGGGCAATGTTAGAGAGAGATAAAGAATAAGAACAGTCAAGGGAGAAAAGATATGTTTGAAATGTAAAATGAGATGGCAAGCTGATGAAGCAGAGATGCAGAGAAAGGTTGTTCCAAATGGCAGTAGCTACAAGGCTTCTAATACTTGTAATGGTAAGTGCAGATGGGAGGATATAAACAGAGTAGATTGCTAATGAAGTTAAAAAGAGAAAGTCAAAAAGCACACATTAGAGAAGTCTGGTAGAGATCTTTAAAACAGTAGCAGCAGATTCTAAATGAGACAAAGTAGAGAGAAACTGGATTGAATACAGGAAAAACAATGATCTTTTCATGCAGATAGCTGTGATTACTGCTCCTTATATATGTAAGTTAAGTGATAATAATTCATTTCTTTAAATTAGAAGTCTGACAAATTTGGAAAGTCATGGGAAGAGGAGATGATAATAAAAAGCAGATAAAATTATGAGTTTATGTTTGGTCAGGGATTTATTTACATCATAAATTAAAAAATAAAAATATAAATAAAGATTGTACAGTTCTTAGACATGCTTATAACTAATAGTGATGAATTAGGAGAACTTGTGCTCTGGAGTTTCAGTGAGACTTGAATGGAAAACACCAAATTTTTCTATAATTTTCCCTCTGAAATCCAGAGCATTCTGTATTTAAGACACATCTATCTCCCTCTTCCCAGATATGTATGAGACCCAGATTTGAAAGCACCATTTACCCATCAATGACACTTCTTGTCAAACAAGGAGTTGGGCCATTTTATCATAAGCACAGTTTGTTTAGTACTTATGCAGCAATTATACAGTAACTAGGTTACTTCACTTTAGCACAATCTTCATAAAAGGTTAAAGGAAGCATTTTTCATGCTTGCTCCTTTCTTACACTTCCCAAGATACCCTGTAGTGTACTGGTCTGGGCAGACTCAGGGCAAGTGGTCTTCTGTTCTTTGTCACAGTAGCCAAGAAGTATATACATTACACAGTGGTATAAAGTTAAATTCCAGACAACCTAAGATGAGAAGACATAACTTTTCCTTCATGCAGGAAGTACCATAAACATGTCATAATGATAATTCATAAATTATTTTCTGCTTATACAATACACATATTTCTACATTTATTTTGGTCCTAACAAGAAATCTGATATAAACTTAAATGTATGAATAATGCAAAAACATTTAATTGGGAACACTGAAACTCCTGGTAGTTGAAGTACTTTCTGGGCAAATGGGAGATGTGGATGCAATCAAGACATGCAGATGAAGCCTCAGCATGTAGAAACACTTTTACCAGAATTGTTCCATGTGTAATGCCGGGTAAATATACAACTTAGATATGAAATGAAGTTACTGTATACTGAAATCATATGTTTCTTAGAATAAGTAGTATCAAAAACTCAGGATTGTCCGAAATATAAGGTGTTGATCAGGTAACTGGATAATTAAGCGGAGCACTATGGCTGATAGGTTCATTCTGGAGCAGCCCCATTTAGAATTTCAGAAATCTGAATCTAAAGAAAAATATCCAAAACCCAAAAAAGAAAACAACATGTGGCTCTGGAGAACAAATCCCACTTCTAACAAGATGCTTCTAGTTAGCAGCATTGCTTTGCAAATATGGAATTTAGAATGACACCAGAGCAAAGATGACTAAACAGATCTAATGTTATCTAGGAAATTTATCATAGGAACAAGGAGACATTTGAAGCTCAGTGATTGTTAAATATTTTTAAAAAGAAAAGTGTGAAGGTGAAACTGCAACAATACAATTAGAGCTAGAACAAACAGTACTTTGGTCTCTCCCTCAAAACTATGGGTAACTTCTTACACATTGGTGTTGGAAATAACTACTCTTAATTACTTAAGCTTTTGGCCAGTTACAGTTGGTCTAATATACTAATTAAGAAAACGTGTTAAAATTCAAGAGTACTATTCTGTAAGGAAAAGCAAAACATGTAAAATATTTTATTTTATTTTATTTTATTTTATTTTATTTTATTTTATTTTATTTTATTTTATTTTATTTACTAAGTGTTAGATACAGAATGGATAAAGCTACAGATTTGGAACTGATCAGAGCCTAGAAAAGCCAGAAATTTAATGTTGGAAAAGTCATTAAAACCTTTATAAAAGCACAAATTTGTAACAGTAATCTTTGATAAAAATGTAAAAAGGAAATTATCTGCCAGGCAAATGTTATGCAACTTGGCACAAGTTGAAATTCATGAGAAAGAGAGAATATTTTGACACTTTTGGTATCACAGAGAATTCAAAATACTAGACAAAAAAAAAAAAAAAAAAGCAGAAATGCATGCAGATGTCACAGTCAGAGTCCAGTAAAAACAATCACAGTGCTGCATTCAGTATGTAATACAGTCAAATCAAATCAAACTAAATAAAAATAATTCTCCATAAAATATATAATTAAAATGTCCCAAAATACTTGGACAATCTTCCTGAAAGGAATTAAAGTGTGAATTAGTTTTAAACAGAATATGAAAACTTTCTATCATTCTATAAATAAGGATATTAGCAAAAAGGATCTATAAAAGGTGCACCCATGATTATATAAATTTACATAAGAGTAGCTTGCATAAATGTTGGCTATATGTCAACATAGAAAAAACAAACCAAAAAACCAAACAACCAACAACTGTCAACAACAACAACAACAACAACAACAAAAACTCCAAAAAATTGTTGTGAAAAGTACTGAGTTTAAAAAAAAAATGACACCCACTAGAATTAAAAGCACAATGTGATCTCAGTGTATTGATAAGGACATAATACTTGGAGGAAGGTAAGAAGTGATGTTTGAAAGGAGTAAGAGATGCAAAAAAAATCTGAAGTATAGTGGGGATATGGCATTGGATTAAGGCTGGTTTAATCCAGATCTTTTTGCAGTTTATACTCGCAGGGAAATTCTACTTGTGCGATAAATAAGGTTGAAAAAAGGGGATGGACAGTCTTATTTTCCAGTTGGTCTGGTCCATATGGGAGTTTTAAGAGGAACAATTAGACTCTCTGTTTATGAAGAAAATGAAATAATCAAATACATTAAAAAAGTTAGTATCTGGCACTACTCTACCAGCAAAGAAAACTTTGTGGAAATGGCAAATCATGCTTCTGAAGTTTAATGGTATTTTTACAGGTACTTTCAGAAAAACCTTCCATGTATCTCCTAAGAGGTTGCTTCCTCAGGCAGTCTTATGGATTTTATTTAGCCTCCAAAGCATTCCATAGGAAAATAAAAAAAAAAATTCTGTGTATAGGCAGTTGTATACATAGAATATATGGGAAAAAAATGGTGTGGGGAAGGGCAAATAAGAACCTAAATAGAAACATTAAGAAATCTTGGAGAGCAGCTCTGATAAAGCAGAAATATCTAACGGGAGTAATGTGTAAGAGAAAAACTAAACACAGCAAAATTTACAGAGCTTAAGAAATATTTAGTGAATAGCCTTAAGAAGAAAAACCTTTAAATAATGAGGAATTTAGTGCTTGAAATCCTTATCTTGAGACAATACTGCACCACACCCTTTCACAGACACACAGTCTTTCTGTGTCTGTCTCCTGGGACCATATTATCCCTAAACTACAACTCCAAGATTAAAATATCAGATTGCTGTTTCGTACACTAAATAAATGGACAAACATTTGTCCGGGATTCTTTTTTTAGGAATTTCCACTGAAGAGAAGCAGGTGATTCTAGTGTATGAATAATTTTAATAAATAAATATGGTGCTTTAGTGTGAGATAAATTTACATTGAGAAATGTTTATTGACTATTCTGACTGTCTAGGCTTATGAACTAAAAGCAGACACATATTTTAGGTAGAAAAAAAATCAGACTGTGTATCTAGATGTTTACATCCAGAAGTATAACCTGCTTTATAATGAACATATATATATATATTCTTCCTTATTTCTTTATTTCTAGCAATTACTGGGAAAGAAAAATCAGCATAGTAACTAAAAAGACATGGAAAAAAACCCTCAAAATATTCAGAATTTTATTTCTTTTGTTTTCCAGGTATAAATTTACAATCTTCTAATATAATCTGAAATGATATAGAAATTTTTGGGGAGAAACAATTAGCCATAGATATACCATTTAGGTGTTTAACAGTGCCTGTATTTCAATATTGCAACACATTAACAGTAAGTGAATTCTTTCAGATTTACAATTACAATATGCTTTGGAGTTGTGCTTTTCACATTTTGTTATTTCAGCCTCCAAATTATGGGTTTCTTCATTAAAAATAATTTCCTACTACTTTGTCACATTAAACAGTAATCATCAGACAACTTCCAATATTTTCTTACATTTGTTTGTTTTCCTTCTGTCTTAAGGTGCCTGATTTTCTTTCAGTAACTGTAACTTTAGAGGGCAATCTTGAAGAATGAGTATAACCACAAAATAACAGATGTCTCATAAAATTAACTTCAATTGTTTCTATATGACCTCTGTTGAGGAAGTAAGAATCAAATTGAAGTCAGCAAGAGCAGCTGTAGATTCTGCTGTTAGATAACAGTGACCTGCATTCCCAAGGGTAGTACCCATAAATAAGAGAATTGTGCTCCTGCAAACAATAAATGTGATTAATGCCAGAATAACTTAGCAAGCATAGCTTCAGCCACATAGTGATGTGACATCTTGGGTCAGAAAGAATAGATTTAGTAACAACAATTAAAATATATCCACTAGGTAAGCAAATTTCAGCTAGACTCAGGAGAGAACAATATACCGAGTTTAACTCTAATGTAGTCTTATCATCTTTGGTGTGTTTTTTTTTCTCTCTCTCCACCCACCCCCACCCTGCCCCACCCTCTTATATTCTGTCTGTCTGTTTTTTTTTCATAAGTATCTCCTATAAGTACTTCAGGTAGCATACATGTATCTCTCTATATATATGTATAAATTTAGGTATCTAATGAATAAATGTCAAAAAGTGTATGAACATCTCTTTTTACAGGGTTAAATCTAGAAAGGATGAGAGATGGCAAAAAAGGGGATTATAGAAACTATGAGACAGTATATTAATGAATATAACTTTGGAAAAATAGATCCAGCATGGGTTAATGATCCATGTCTTTAATGATCCAGTGGTCTACAGGCTGCCCAATCAATGGGACCCTATTGATGAACTCTTCTTATTCCAGCTACAGCAGGCAACTTGTTTGCAGGCTCTCATTCTGCTGGGGGCTTTAGGTACCCTGACATCTGGTGGAAAGATGTAGCTTAAGGGAGCCTACAGGAGAGCAGGAGAGGGACTCTTTGTCAGGAAGTGTAGTGATAGGACAACGGGTGATGATTTTAAATTAGAAGAAGGGAGATTTAGATTGGATATTAGGAAGAAATTCTTTCCTGTGAGGGTGGTGAGACACTGGAACAGATTGCCCAGAGAAGTTGTGGATGCCCCATCCCTGGAGGTGTTTATGGCCAGGCTGGATGGGGCTTTGAGCAACCTGGTCTAGTGGGAGGTGTCCCTGCCCATGGCAGGGGGGTTGGAACTCGATGATCTTTAAGGTCCCTTCCAACTCTAACCATTCTATGATTCTAAAAGTGGTATTGCAAGCATTGCAGGATAACTTCTTAAGGCAGGTAACAGACAGCCCTACCAGAGGGGATGCAATACTGGATCAGTTGGTCAATAACACAAGTGAGCTAATTGGTGATGACAAGATTTGGAGGCAGCCTGGGCTGCAGTGATCATGCAGTGGTGGATTTTACAGTCCTGAGGTGTACGGGTCAGGGGAAGAGGACTCTGAATTTTAGGAATTAGTCAATAGGACCTCCTGGGAAATTTCCCTCAGGGGCAAGGGAGCAAAATGTATCTGGCAGATCTTTAAGGATGCTTTGCACAGAGGAAGGGTAAAGAATATGTATTCCTGCAATGAGCAAGACTAGCAAATTGGTAATAACAGATGAGAAGCCTGAGGTACTCAACAACTCTTTTGCCTTTGTCTTCACTGGCAACCTTTCTCCCCACACCTCTTAAGTACATGGAACACAAAGTAGGGACTGGGAGAACAAAGTCCCTCCCAGGGTAAAAGAAGGTCAAGTTCATACCAGCTGAGGAACCTGAACATAAAGAAGTTTATGGGACCTGTCTTCCAGCAATGAAAATTAACATCCTGCCAAATATAATTAATCATTTTTTAAGCATAATTTGAAATAATTTTGAACATTATTTCTCTAAAAGTTGACCTGCAAAAATATAACATCCACATTTCTATAACAGATGATGTAAAACCAAAGAGTACTGCATACTACATGCAAATTTAATTCTTAAGTGACTGTGTCAAAAGGGATGGAATAGGTTGTCAGAGAACACAAGGAAGGAGCACAGAGACTATCCCTATAGTCTGATAAGTATAATATTGTCACTACTAGTAAAAATTGGCAGCTTTTTTATTAAAGTTCTGGAATTGCCAAGCCCTGTCTAAATTTGTGTTGGCTTGTTTGTGTTTTCTTTTAGCATCCCCAACCACAACAACTGTCTAAAGACCAGGTGGCTAAAACATAATTTGTCTGATTTTTCCTTCACTTTCTGTAATTGGGTGCCCTAACACCTCTTGTTAATAATTTTGATAAAAATGCTAAAACACATGTAGTTAGACTATGTAGAATGACCTATCTCTAACCCTAGAATAATGAAGCTGAGTAGAGGAACAAAGGTATAGAATGATGGGAGACGCTTCAAATATTTGGGTGTTAGGTGATATGGGACGTCCTAGGGCTATCAAAAAATCAACAGTGCTCAGTGGCAGTAACACAGATTTAGGAACTGGGTGAAAACTGGATTATGAAAAGCACAAATACAAAATATCTAATATTTCTAGTGTGCACCGTATGCAAGTAAGATGTAAAACAAAGTTGTAGACTGATGAAGAAAGAGTAAAATGTAAAGAGATTTTAAAAACACACACAAATGACCCCAAATAATATCAGCATCGAGATTAAAAGGAATTCTAAATCAACCAACCAAAAAGACCCACAACATTAACAGTGTGCTTCTGTTAGCAAAAGAAATGTAGACAACCCCATCATTAACATCATGGAAGAGATTAGGATGATGCCAACCTGATACTCTCACCAATGTAGTTAAACCTGTAAGCCTCAGGTTTTAGTGGTATAGTGAGAGCATAAGTATAACATCAGAGCAAAGACTTCCCTCGAATAAAAATTTTAACTACGGCATTGTTGGTAATATTTGTTATGTTAGTTGATATAAAAATTAAGTAATTTTGGACTGACAGTCCTAATTTGCTATGCCTGGACTGACAGTATCAATTATTTGATGCATTTTGATTGCACTTTTAAAAATTTTAGACTAACAACAAATTCTTGGTTTGACATATAAGTTGTGTTTCTTATTTGTTCAAAACATGATTTTGAGTTTAGCAGAGAGGAGAAATTAAAGAAGACACTTGAAAATATAGAGAAAAATCAGAGATGATTTGTAGAAATCCTAAGATTGATCAGAGATAAAAGATCTGCATTATGTGATACCAAAGGAAATAAATGATTTAAAACTTTAGAGGTGTGATGTGTTACATTTAGGTAACTTTTTCAGTATGTTCTGAGGGGAAATGCAGATTTTTTTCTTGGCCACCTGAATTTCAATGATGGACCACGCCTAGTACAAACCCTCCAATAAATTAATGTACTGTGAATTCTGCTTAAATATTAATTTAACACAGCAGCTGTTTTCTTATAAGGTACTTGCTCCTTTGCATTCCTACAAATAGTCACAGAATGACTGAGGTTGGAAGGGACCTCTGGAGATCATGTAGTCCAACCACCCTGACAGAGTAGGTTCACCTAGAGTAGGTTGCCCAGGATGGAATCCTGGTGGGTTTTGAATCTTTTCTTTTGTTTTTATTTTTCATCCATTCTTAATGCTGGACCTTACTCTGTCATTTTAAAAACAAGTTTTTGATAAATCATTTAAAATCAATGAATTATGAAACTATTACAACCATGTTTGGTGTATGCATGTTAGTGACACAGTGTATATGGATATTTACAGTTTCTCATGTGCCATATTCCAATTATAAATATTCTACTGACATTCTCTGATTTCTTTTGGAAAATATTTTGATGTAAGCAAGAAGAAAAACATTTTTTTTTTCAGACAAGTAAATAAAACTCTGTTCCTGTTCTAAGAAATTCTATATAGTTATATATTCATTAAGGTCTATGGCAAACACACAGATTAAATTCCATCTCAGCAGCAAATTAGTCTAGAGTAGCCTATTTTAAAATACAACTAGACTGTGAGTAGTTATTGTGCAAACCGTTTATGCTGAAACAAAACCTGTTTGTTATAACTGACAAATGTAAGTAAGATTCACAACCTGGAATATTTATTCTGGGTAATGACAAAGTAGGTAAATTAATTATTGTTAAGTCTATTAATATAAAACATGATAAAGTCTTTTGTCAAATTTTGGATGTATTTAGAATATTGCTCTGTGGGTCAGGGAACAGAAAAAACGCATCTTTCTTCTTTGTGATCTCTTTAATTTCTGTACTTCAAAGATATGACTAAGAATAGTGGTTATTAATGTTTGTCTGCCTTTCATCACTGAAATTAAAATAGGCTGTAAAATGGTGTTTTAAAGTATATGAAGAAACCCTTTTATTACATCTTTTCTTACAGAAAAGACAATCCTATTTGGGATTATATTAGTATGTAGCACTAGAACCACATTACCATGTATACAAGGATTAATTACCTATGTTTTAGATGTTTTCCTCAGTCTCCAATGAGGAGATTTGGATAATAGTCTGTTAAATGAATAGAAGAATCAGAAACTAGTTAAAATAACGGAAGCTGTAAAGTATCTACATCTATTTTCAGAATTTATTCTTTTTTTAATGGGTGTGTATGAAACCTAGTATGTTAACTAAAGGTTTCCTTTTATCTTCTTTCATTTTCCTGAATTCATCTATCTTAAATTTTTTTGGTTTCTCTGCTTGATATATTTCATACATTATTTTCTATATACACATTTGTGGTTTTGTTTTTAAACAAACAAAAAAAAAAAGGATATGCTTTATACTGATACTTGGCTGTCCAGGTTGCAGCATTATACATTCAAAATGTCATATAAAATAGCTGTAAAATAATATTTATATATTTTCCATATGTTTAAAGTCATCAAATTCTGTGAGGATATGTGGACAAGTCTAAATTGAATGCCTGCTGATTTCAGAAATTAAAGTGCACAGTAAATTATATCTTCAAAGGTGTTTGATTTGTATGTATCCCTATGTAAACTGAACTTCATCATTTTTCAAAATAAATGTCTGAAAATATAACATTTCAAACTAATTTTCAACATTAAATAGCTTCAATCATAATTCTACAGTATAACCAGGCTGGTATTTTAACTCTTGTGTCCCCAGGTCAGAAGGGGAAGTTGTGAGTTTATATTTATAAGACATTTTAATGTTTTATTTACTATTTGGGCAATTATTTCAATATTGCTTTTTAAAGTCCACTCATTATTACAATTATGTGTAAGGTAAAAGCTATGGCTTACTGCAGCCTAAAAAGGATAACAAAGGGAATTCAATATTTTGTGAAAATTCTGAAGCAAATACAGGTGAAAAAAACTTAGAAAAGAACAGAGCCCTCATAAACAGTTTTCCATCTATTATGATGAAAACTTGACTTAAAATGGAAAACTTTTTCTGTAACCATTTCTATTGGCATTTTGTGAAATACATGAAAAAAACTCCTATCTCCCATCAAACTCAGCACAGCTGAAAATTTGGAAAGGGAGTCCCAAACACCTGAAAAGCTTTTATTTGCATATTCTGATGCATAGTCTGGATAAAGCTACTTTCAGTAAAACCACTTGAATAGTCTGCTAAGTACTAAGAGATTTTGGCCACTCTAATAATAATGTAATTTTTCTAAATGACAATTTAACAGTCATATTGCATTGCAGAGGATATTATGGTGTGGCCTTTTTTTTTTCTTTGGTTGGTTGGTTGTTTTTTTTTTGTTTCGTGGGTTTTTTTTTGTTTCGTGGTTGTTTTTTTGGTTTTTTTTTTTGTTTGTTTGTTTCCTTGTTTGCTTGGTTGGTTTGGTTGTTTGGGTTTTTTGCTTATATTTCTTTTCAGTTTATGTATGGGTAGACAGTGTTATAGACAAAAATATAAGTACAATATGAATTTAAAATATAATGTGTAAATATTTGTAAACTGCATACATTACCTGACAATTTTTATCCTCTCATTGGAAGACAGACATATTTTTATCAACTTTAAACTTTGCTTGACCCACACTGACTGGACTAAATGTTTCAATAATGCCTGATGCAAGTTGTAAGAAAATTACCTAAAGAACCACTGGCAGAAAGTGACTCAACCCTCCTCTCTTTGTTAGTTATGTTTAGAGTAAATACTGCTTTTTGTAAGGTGCTCCTTTCCATTGACTGTAGAGGACATCTAGATAAATAGCTTACATTATATGCCTAAGTTTTAGACAACATCTTGGTAGATGAATGTCACTTTACTCATCTAATCAATATTAAACATTCTCAATTACTATGCATTTATGAACTATGCTTGATATGTCAGATGCTTTGAAACCTAAGCATGATGACAGGAAAGTCTGTCAAGGTGTGAAATTTTCCATTCTTGCCAGAATGCTTGTCAAAATTGTGGTACTATCACATAAATTACCTCTTAAAAATAAGGGCAAACCAAATGAACTTTATTTTTTGGTACAGTTCTAATTTCTTTTTTTTTTTTTTTTTTTTTTTTTTAAAGGCATTTAAGAGGCTTTGATCATTCAAAATTCAGGATAAATTTATATTCCTATCTTTCTAATACATATCTGTTTAAACAATTTCTCATAGAGGTCAAAATACTATGCCATGCCTTGAGAACATAGATATGCAATAATTTTATGAACTAAATATATAATCTGGACGCAAACTTCTGTATTCTATGTATGATTTAAATTTTAAATTAAAAAGTTTAGCTTGATAAAAGCTTGTGGGGAAGTAAATCAAACCAAAACAAAAAGCTAGCACCACAGCTACTAGATCAGCATACTCTAAAACACTGATGAAAAGCCATGGGGTATGATGAGTTGACCATGAGAAACAACTAAACAGCTACCCAACTTCTCACTCCCCTGTCTCTCTGAACTGGGAAAAAATAGAGGGAAGGAGAGAAGAGTTGAGGATTGAGATGACAGTTAAATAGGGAAATCAAAAGTTGCATATGCAAACAAAGAAAAAAAAGGGGGTTCATTCCCTATGTCTCATCAGCAGGCAGAGGTTTAGCCACGTCCTGGAAAGCAGAACCTCAACACTTATAATGGTTTCTTGGGAAGAGCAAAACTATGAATATCCTGCCTTCCCCATCCTTTCCCAGAGCTTTTACTGCTGAGCACAATGTCACATGGTATGGAATATCACTTTGGTCAGTTGGTGTCAGTTATCTCAGCTGTGTCCCTCACAACTTCTTCTCCAGACCACTCACTGGGGAGGGAGAAGGGGAGGGAAACCCTTGATACTGTGCATGCCCTGTTTAGCAACAGCCAGAACACCAGTGTTTTAACAACTCTGTTTCAGCCACAAATGTAATGCACAGCACAATGTAGGCTGGTACTGATAGGAATTAATTCCATTCTGGACAAATCCAACATGAAAGGCAATGGAGAAAATGCAAGATCTATATACTGCATTCAGAAAAAGACTGAGTACCTGAATTTTAAAAGAAAACTGAGAATTTAAAGGTGTTTTTCTGTATAGGAAAGGGTGAGGTAGTTGAAGAAACTATACTGCATTACACGCTTTCAAGTCAGCTATGGATACACTGAGAACCTCCAGCAAACTGATATCTGTGCCCTGTATTTTATTTTAAAATACATTTTTCCTTTAAATAGATACTTTTTTTTTCTGTAAAAGTGCATCTTTTCCTTATAGAGATGGCCTGTTAATTTGTTGTATGCCATTGCTCCAAGGGGAAGAGGAGTACTAAGAACTAAAAAGGTATACTTAAAGTGAGAACCATGAATGTCAAGAGAGCTGCCACTCAGGGCACAGCATCTCACTGAAAATACTACAGAAATTCTGCTACAAATTGAAGACAAAGTCTGCATGAGATCTGAGAAATGTTTTCCATCAGGGTCATGCAAAGTCAGACCTGTGATTATCATAGGCCATATTTGTATTTATTCTGGAAAGTATAACTGTTTCACACACAAACAAGAAAAAAAAAAACAAAACCAAAGAATGAATAAACAATAAATAATGCATATGGAGAAATTTGTTCTGACAGCTAGGTTTGCTTTTTAAAAAAAATCTTTTAAAAGAGTGACCAAGATAGAATTGCAGCTGATATCAATGTAGTTAACCTTACTAAATAAAGCTAAAATTAAGCTAATTATTACCTCGATTTTCCATTTTCATCTGGAGTCTGATGAACAGTCACAAATGATTTGTGATTATTAAAAAAAAAAAAAAAAAAAAGAAAAAATTTCCCCTTTCTTTATGCTTATTATATGACTATATGTACAAAGTATTCTCAGATATTATTCTCAGACCAGGGATTATTCAATAACATACATCAGACACTTTCAAAATTATTTTATGATAACTGTATGATTTTCTGATGGAATTCAAGTGAAGAGATAAAATATATCAAATAAAATATTCACGTCAAACTACTCATGTAATTTAAACACTAGTGGAACAATTAGTGAAAATTAGCTCTGTAGCTTTTAATATAAAAATAGCTTTTCCCCTTTTATACTCTCGGTATTTAAACAACCTCAATAAACTCAAGTACCAAGGAAAACAATATACAACACATATATATTTTAAAACATTAATCTATGACACTCAATTAGAAGAAAATATTTAGCATGATATTTTCAAGTATTGAATAACATATGTGTGCATTTAAACTTGGCTATTTTAAATAAAGTAGTTTTCTTCTTGTTTCTTGAATTAAATGGGTTAATAACTTGATGAAAACAAAGGGTTCTATTAGAGAAATGTTTCATTTACTCGACAAAGAGAAGCTGTTTATTATGGTTCAGTATTGCCTTCATTATATATTTTTTTTTAAAAATGGTCTAACACACACACACACACAAAAACAAACAAAAAAAAACACAAAGAGAAAAAGCCCCCTTCAGTTCTCTTTTGTCTCTTTTCTAAAATATTGTATCTGACAATGTCGTGGTTTCAGCCAAATTTACCAAAACCTGATTGACAGATGTTCCCCACTCCCCTCTTTGGGAAAAGAGAGGAGAGGAAGGAGTTAAAGAGATTGAAGAGTTTAGGAAAAAACTAAACTACTTTACTGAAAATATTAATAATATANAAGAAAAAGAAAAAGAAAAAGAAAAAGAAAAAGAAAAAGAAAAAGAAAAAGAAAAAGAAAAAGAAAAAGAAAAAGAAAAAGAAAAAGAAAAAGAAAAAGAAAAAGAAAAAGAAAAAGAAAAAGAAAAAGAAAAAGAAAAAGAAAAAGAAAAAGAAAAAGAAAAAGAAAAAGAAAAAGAAAAAGAAAAAGAAAAAGAAAAAGAAAAAGAAAAAGAAAAAGAAAAAGAAAAAGAAAAAGAAAAAGAAAAAGAAAAAGAAAAAGAAAAAGAAAAAGAAAAAGAAAAAGAAAATAAAGAGAGAAATACGCAGTAATTAACAGTATATTCTGGCCTTCCAATAACATTTTTGTTTTGAAGGCATGTACTCACCTCATCTTTTATTTCCTTTGTTTTTTTTTCGTTACCTTGTCATCAAGAGAAAAAAACCCAGTCGATTGTTATTATTATTTAAAAAAAAAAAAACAAGTTATTAAAAAGCAGAAGATTGAAGTAATGGAAATTTAGTTTAAAGTTAGAAGGTAGACACATAAGACCAGAATTCCTATAAATGATTGCTGTTAAAGTAATTGTTGTTGTTACTGTTATTTATGTTTGTGTGACAATAAGGAAAAGTAATTAAAAATATTTAGGTGTTCTAAAACCAATTAAACTTCCAATCATAATGATATGTTACCCTAGGTACTCACATATGCATAACATTAATCAAACAAAATAAACCTAATAAAGAAAAAAGAAAATTGTCCTGCACAAAGAACTGTAATTTCAAATTTCTCCAAACAATATAGTTCATCCTTGTACCCCAGACATAATTTTATGATAGTAATGTGTGAAGTGAATCAGTATCAAAAAATGGCTGAGGACTAGATCTCCCCCAAAATTTGTGATTTGTTTTCTGTTTAAAGTTCTTAAAGGTGAATTTAAAAGACTCCTATTCATATGTCACTAGTTCACTACCTAAGTCTTTGCTAGTAGCATCTCCTAAAAATCTTCAGACAAATCTAGAACTTGTTAAATTACAGTATCCAAGGTTAGATCTAAAAGAGCTTTTAATACACTAAACACTGTGTTATTTAGATTCTTTTGTCTCTTGTACCTTTTCTATATGCATTCTCTCTGGGAATAATTCAATAAATTAGCACAGAATCTCACGAAACCACTAAGCTGAATTACAATTTGAGGAAGAAAATACTGAAGTAAGTGCCTATTTAGATGTATTTGGAGATTTCTGTTTGGGGAACCTGTCCAGAAACCAATCAAGAAAATTACAGTTTTAATCTGAAGCAACAGGGTACAGGTTGCTATTACCTTTCAAAATTTCTGATGAATGGTACTACCTAAGAAGGCTCTGGTTTCCTACTATTCCTCACCCACTGAATACACAGAAAGGAAATATGAGCTCAGTGAAAGACTAAATTTTTTGAAATAACATTTTTATCTCTTTATAGAACACCCAAACCATCAGGTTATTGTTTGAAGGTATGTGTGTGGATGGAGGAGCAAGCACCAAAGCTGTTTGCTCAAACAGTGGAAAAGCTGGTTGTTATGTCTTAGTTTTCATGCTGCTGTGTTGGAGTAGAAGTCTAAGAAGAGAGGGAAGCTACTGTTGCACCTCTAATTATATTATAAAAACTAACTTAGTTTTTCCTGTCTTAAAATAACAGTATCAAAACAGCAATACATTCAAACAAAATACAATATTTCTTCCCCCTTTTTAATTTGAATGTGCACCCCAAGAATGGAAAAAACCTTAATAGCCTGCCAAGACCTGAAGTAGCATTGTTTTCTGACATTTGTAACTGGCTGATCAAATAATTCAATCAAGGTATTCTGGGAAAGGAGTTAAACAATTGGCTCTGAACTCATCTCCGTAGCAATATTTTAGCAAATGCAATTTGCTCTTGATTATTGCATTCCATTTCCTTGTATTGGTGTTTGGAAACAAAATGTTATTTCCCTTTTATTTATGCATTTATTTTCTTTTCCTCTCCCACAACTTCAGCATCACCAGGGTGAACTAGCATGCAAGGAAACCAGGCAAGTGTTCAGAGCAGTGAAAAATGATTTGACATACAGAATAACTACAACTTAGAAGATGATATATTCATTACTTTCTGTCATCTGTTGGTTCTTCTCCTGGCAGAAAGAAATGACCCGCAATTATGGAGATCTATGGGAATTTTACTTTTCAGTAAAATTTGAACAACTGTTTCTGGAATTGTCTCCTTCTTTACCCTTGCTACCTTTTGAAGCACAATGAATTGGGAAAAATCTAAATAGTAGCTTGATAAAGGATTGGAATAGGTGAAATGAAAGATGTGAAAAGACTAAATACAAGCTGACAGCCTTTTGTTCTTCTAAAACAGAAAAGAATGTTTGCTCCCATGCCAATTGTTACAGCTAACCAGCAGTTTGACAAGACTTTATAGTGGATCTTTTGAAAATATACCAACATAGATTTTCATTAAAACATTTTAAAGTGGCTAACATCACTTTTGAGAGATGAACAGTTTATCAAATACAGCTCAATTCATAGCGAGAGGCCCTAAACATAGGAAAGTAATAAAAAGGTTTATTTACTTTAATGGGAAAATGTGATCCAGAATCCTAAGGAATAAAAAAGGTAATTTTTCAGTTTTACAAATATTGATTGTTATGTTTGCTTCCTAAGTTCAGTATCTGTATCTATGCTTTGTCCAAACACCCTCATGGGTTATTGAAAGTGTATTAATTTAATCCAGTGAACGCACTCATTATTAAGTCAATTAATGTAGTATAGTGAACATATTTGCTCAACAGTACTGTAACATATCCTGTAACCTTTAATTATCACATTTGCCTATCTCTTTCTGAAATGTGGTAAAACATACAGTAATCACTCATATCTAATGAGAGTAATTCATAAGGCTATACATGAAAAAACAGTAAATGATCTAACAGACTCATTGCTCATACTTGGAAGGATGTATCTTGCATAACAAATAATAAAAAAATATTGAAATTATCTTACCGTAAATTTTGTGACTAATCTGAAAGACAGCAAAATATGGCAACATTGTTCTTTCAGACAAACACAGTTTTAGGAAACTGTATTCATGAGACCCCACCTGGAGTACTGTGTCCAGTTCTGGAGTCCTCAACTTAGAAAGGACATACAACTCTTGGAACAGGTCCATCAGAGGGCCAGGAAGATGATTAGAGGGATCAACACCTCTCCTATGAGGACAGGCTGAGGGAGCTGGAGCTGTTCAGCCAGAAGAAGAGTAGGCTCCAGGGAGACTTTCTAGCAGCCTTCCAGTATCTGAAGGCAGCTGGAGAGGGACTCTTTGTCAGGAAGTATAGTGATAGGACGAGGGGTAATGGTTTTTAAATGAGAAGAAAGGAGATTTTGATTCGATATTAGGAAGACATTCTTTCCTGTGAGGGTGGTGAGACACTGAAACAGGTTGCCCAGAGAAGCTGCGGATGCCCCACCCCTGGATGTGTTTACAGCCAGGCTGGCTAGGGCTTTGAGCAACCTCGTCTAGTGGGAGGTGTCCCTGCCCATGGCAGGGGGCTTTGAGGTCCCTTCCAACGCTAAACATTCTGTGATTCTATGATTCTATAAACCTTGGAATCTACTCTAAATTTTGAACTTGTGGACAAACAATAATAGGTACAGCTTTAGCTGTAATATGCTTGACTATTCCACATCTATTAAAATCTTTGCAATACTAAAACTGATTTTTATGGGATTTAGCTAAGAAATTTTTCAACTGTGACATATCTCTAACAGTCTGCCAAGGAAAAACCAGTGAATTCTTCTTTAATTCCCAGTATGGCACAAAAATAATAGGATACACTATTTTAAAATGTAAACCTACGCTCCTAAAGGTCCTGCTGAAGTCATGACCCTCTGTGTGTTGTAGTTGTGATTTTACAAATTTCAAATTATTTTACAATTACAAAGAAGATAAAAGATAAAAGATAAAAGATAAAAGTTGTTATCAATGAGAAAAAAAAGGGGGAAAAAAAAGTAAGCTGTATAAAAGACTTAAAGAGTTTATTTCAGTGAGTGAGAAAAGAATCCTGAAACCTGCTGGTAATCAGAAACAGCCAAAATAACACTAAAGACATCCTGAAGATTTAAAAGCTAAACAAGTTCTCAATATGAATTGATGGAATGGATCTGACAAAGGGCTAAATAAGAAGAAAAACAAACAAAGTGAAAGCCAGTTTAGAATCTAAGTGATATATCATGAATTGTCCTAAATTTCAAGCTTCTGTTTAAGCCTGCCCAACATAATTAACTGAATTCTGCATAAAGGAAATAGGCAAAAAAATGTGGTATCTGAATATCTGCAGAATCTAAGTCTAAATATCCCTCTCTCAGCTGATGTAACAGGTAATTATCTTGGACAATACAAGGCATATCTTTAAACAACTGAATTTAAACTTGGCAGAAAATTTTAGATGAAGAGTGCCTACATCCATTCATTTATTTGTTTATTTAGAGTTAGGAACTCTTGGAAAGTAGAGTGATAGCTTTCCAGGTCTTTCTTGATTTTCAGTTATCAACATCAGAAATTAGTTGCATTTTCACACTTGAACAAAAAAGTGCCCCTCAGACAGAGGTAGGCACTTACAGAGCCTCTGCTACAATAGTGTAAAGATATTGAGTAACCAGTATCCTCAGAGGTAAACGCTATTTCCACTCAAGAGGCAATATTAAAAGAAGGGTTTTTTTTGCTTCCTTTTCAGTTTTGGATGTGTTTATCATAGCAGTTCATGATCTGTTTTAATTGTCATAGAGGAAAATTATTACACAACACCTGAGAAAATGGGAATCTGAAGTAGAATAACAACTAAGACATGTAGCCAATACAGTGTTTTGTTTGCATGACAATGTTATCACCTGTTCCCATAAAAATACAATTTTTTTAAACATGTACTCTGTACCCTGGAAATATTACATAAAGCGTTAAACTATTACAGTTCTGCCTTTCTTGACAGTACTGGGACACGGGATGGTTGCATGGAATGGGAACCAAACTATTAAAACAAACAAATAAACAACCCTAAAAAACTCCAAGTAGGAGAATTTAACATTGGAACACCTTGTATGAAAAAGTCTTGCTCTCACCAGAACTGTAAGTCTTTGGAGTAAGATATTTTTATTAATTAAATAAGGCATCTGGAGACTACATCATATAGAACTGGTCAATTCCTGAGTCTGTAATAGTTAATCACTCTCTGCACAATCTATAAAAATCTATTAATTTTAAGGAAATGTACACATAATGCTAGACCTAGAGAAAAAAATTTGCACAGGAATTTGAATAATGCGGATAACCACATTATTTGTCAGTAAGTCCAAGTATTTGGATTCACCTCAAAGACCTCTGCTTCTTGAACTAACAGAACTGATGACAGTTGTGAACTATCTCACAAGCATGCTCATGATTCAGTCCTTGCCATTCTGACACCCTTTCATGCCTTTCGTTTCTGACCACTGCTTCCACTCTCAGTTTATCCTTCTGCACTTTCCAATGAAGCCTTATTTCTATTTGCCAATTTTTCATTCATAACCATTCATTCATAATTCAGCCTAATTGCTGTTTCATTCCAAAAGATATGTCCCAGACTATTTTCTAAATCAGTATCTTCTGATTCTTATTTCCCGCATCAATTTGCATTAAACTTTTTTCACATTGTTTTTCCGAAATGTGCTTGATACCTGCCTGCTTCCAGCCTATTCCTTCCTGAACCTCCCTTAGTTACCCTTTTTGAGTTCTGGTTTCTATTCCATTCTTCAGTCTGACTATAAAGATATTGTAGACTTAATGTGAATGATATGTAGTTCTCTAGAGATGTTTACAAGTCACTGAGAACATATCCGCACAGAAACAAGTAGTTTATCCACACAAGAGAACAGATACAGAGGTATGCACCTAAGCAAATAAAAGTATCTGCCAGAATCCTCTCACTGCCTTTTGTGTTGCCATAAATAGTTTTGAACTCTACAGTAATTCACACCATTACTCTGCATATGGAATTACCAGAACTGCATTACCAAAAATAAACAGATACTTTTGGTATTCCATTAAAATTCCTCTTGGGTAGTCAGTCATTTTTTTTTCTCCACTGCATGTCTTACATAAATGATAAGGTGATAAAATAACTATGACAATCTAAAATAGCTGTGAAGCTGTTACTGAAAAATTACTGTAGCTTTTACTGAGGTTCAATCCAAAGTCAAGAAGAGACTTTCTCCTAAATTGTGGAATTGTGGAATATGTTACAAATTTTATTTAAAAAAGAAAAATAAATGATGGGGGATTCAGTCACCTAAATGCAGGTGTTTACCACAATCTGAGTTGCCTTATAGTATCCTCTTTGGCCTCCAGTTGCTTCTCCAAAAGTACATATATCTCTCTTAGATTCTGTTACATGTGCCAGGGTGGTTGTCCTAGATTTGTGGAGGTACTCTAAATGGCACTAGAGATGTATCATGCATTCAGTTTCATGCTGGCAACTGAATCACTACCAGCTCCCCCATTCAGTATTTGATAGATAAAGGAAGTTTATACAAAACTTAAATGCCTCATTAACCATGCTGTATACCTGCTGTATAGCCCTGAGAGTGGAATTCCATGCAGAGAGCTGCCTGTGGAACTGTACTCTCAAAAGAGTTATAAAATTATGTTTTTGTCTTCTTGCCATGGAAATACATGTAAAAAAAACCCCCTCATTTGATCAATTAGATTGATAAAGGACTTACCCAGACAAAATCACACATCCTTAGAACATTAGATTAATTCTTGTAGGAGAATAGAATAGAATAGAATAGAATAGAATAGAATAGAATAGAATAGAATAGAATAGAATAGAATAGAATAGAATAGAATAGAATCTGGCACTTAAACTTCTTAATTTCATCGTTTAATCATATCCCAGTGCTCCAGTTTATCTAGATCCCTCTTCAAGGCTTCTTGCCCCTCAGGAGAGTCAGTAACACCTCACAGTTTGATATCATCAGCAATTTTTTTAATGGTGTGTCCAACTCTTGCATGCAGATTGTTGATAAATATATTGAATAGAACTGTCCCTAGAATTCAACGCTGTGGAACACTGCTGCTGACAGATCACCTGCCAGATACAGCCCCATTCACTATTACTGTTTGAACTCTGCCCTTCAGTTATTTTTTCACCCAGCTCACCATGAACCCACACACCCCACAGTTGGACAACTTGTCCAGAAAGATGTTGTAAGGGACAGTATCAAAAGCTTTCATTAAGCCCAGAACAACTACATCCACTGTCTTCCTATCATCAATTAGGTGGGTGACCTTATTATGGAAGGACATTAAATTAGTTACATAGGACATTTTTTTGTTGACTGTGCTTGATTCTTGTATTATTCTTGAAATGCCTTTCAGTAGTACTCAGATTTGTGTCACAAAATGTGACTGGGCTTTAATATTTATACAACACTTGGAAATATAAAGATTTAGATAAATGGTAATAGAGATGAAAATCTTACTTTTATTTAGCTAGATAACAGCTTGTTGTTCTGTCTAGTTCCTATCTATAAATAAAATGTGATTGACACTTGAACATTGAATTCTTCATAAGTGAAATAATTTCCAACAATTTATATCTCTTATTAGGTGAATGTTAAGACAATCTGGTTTGCAGAGTTTTTTGATTCTGATGGCACAAACTATATTTTGATTTTTTTTTTCCTGGGTGTTAAGATAAGTTTTAAGTGAGTAGCTGCCTCCCTTTATTTTTTGAAAGTATATAAAAAAAAAATTAAATATCTTTAGATAGAGTGTTCTTAACAGAAATAAGCAACAAAATATCTTTCATGTTGTTGCATTAATATCTATCTGACATAACTTTCAGATGATCACGAGTACTTATTTATAGACATCTACAAACTAGCATATTGTTCAATTGAACATAAATTCTTTGTCATCTTATGCAATAAATTAACCAAATAAAATAGTTATACACAAGATTCCTGGGAACATTGCCAAAAAAAAGTAAGACTTTTAAAAGCAGGTGTAATACAATGGGCATTTACATAATAAAGATACCAATTATTTTGAAAAATATTGGATGGGGGTTGTTTGGAGTGTATAACACTACACTAAACAAGTGGACTCTTCATCAACTAAGTACTACAGTAGTATATAATAAATATTCATAATGTCTTTACTATTGTTTCCTACTAAATATAACACACAGTATTTGAAAACAAGTTTGAATGTCATTTTTTGTATTACTTATGGGATGAAAGCCTTTATTTTCAGATCAATATGTAAAACCACTTGAAAAAAAAAAAAGACAAAAAAAAGACACTGACTTCGAAGGGTGTATTTCTTTTGAAGTTAAAACTATTATCATAATCTTTCTCTCAGTCAAATACCTGTAAAATATGAGACAGAAAAGTTTTGTTATCTAAATTCTTTTGGGTTTTGTTTGGTTATTTTTTTAAAAAAAATTTGTGGTAAAATCAATGAGTACTTGCTGTTATAACTGATGAAGGACAGATATGATAAACTGGTAGAACCATCTGTTATTTAATAAAACACCATAGAGGTGTCAAGAAGTAATTCCGGCTAAGAACATATTCCTCTAGAAACAAAAAAAACCTTAAATTGCTACTGTAGAAACTAAGACAATGGGGTTTAAATTTTTGTGAAAGATTGCTTGTATGTTCACTCCTTTCAGATAAAATTTCCTCCCCTTGTTTTCCCTCCTTTCTCCTCTAGCATTATTTTTTTGAAAATTTTCTGTTTCGTTCAAATAACACCAATAGGAATAACATTAGAAAACGGTAATTTCAACAAAAGAGCAGACAGATGTGAACAGACGTGTAGGTCATGTGACAGACAAGTACTTGGGATAGACTCTGAAGAAGTTACAAGTAGGATACTTTCATAGACATAGACCACTGAGTGAAAATACATAAGAAAGAAAATCAGAATTTCAAAGCATAATGTAGCAATGGTGAATGTTCTCCACTTCTCTTTTCCTCATGACACTTTTTTTTTCTATTTTAATGTTACTTTTTATAATCATGCATCAAATAATTTCAGATTACTTAAAGCCAGTATCATTACCTACCCAAACACACATTTCTGACATTGGATGGTGACCACACAAGCCTGGGAAATAGACTGGAATTTTCTTCTTGGTGTTTTGCCCCGTGACCCAGTTGATATGCCTTAGAAAGTTCTAACTTAAAACAGATTCACTGTCTACAGTAGCCATGAGAATTACAGAGCCATGAGGTTTGCATAAAGATTAGGTTGGCCTTGTTGCTTTACACTGAATTTAATTTGTTGTATTCAGAGACCATAGGAAGGCAAATGGGAACAACTTGATCTTTTCCCTAAATAGATGACTTACAGATGGATCCAATGAACAGGTTTGGATCAGTTTAGCAATACAGTGCCTACAAGCTAAATCTTAGCTTCAGTAGAACAGTTCCTATTGTTGCACATGCTGCCTGACACTAAATATTAAAGTGTGAACATTTGCACATTTAAGCAGTGGTTACACAATTAGACAGCAGTTCACAGGAACCAGACTGCTGAGTAGCACCCTATAAAAAATGGCATAGAGGAGTATTTATGAGGACTGTTAACTTAAAGCTGCAATTACACAAATCTGTAAATTTTAACTCAGAATTAGGAAATTCTTTGTCATCTCTCCCTATATAAATTTAATCATCTAGACTACAGCTTGATTTTTCTCAAAGCAGAAATTTCAGCTGTATTTATCACTGCTAAGGCACTCCAGCAGCTCATGGTTTAGTGATGAGTTGTTTTTTATCAAAGTTAGGTTGATGGTTGGACTAGATGATCTTTAAGGTCCCTTCCAACCTAAACAATTCTATGATTCTATGTATGAGTTGTAGACCTCTTACAGCATTTGAAACACAGCTCTCTCCCTATGATGACAATACAAGCCACACGTCATAACATATATGTAGGTACTTTTGAAGACTGAAATGCTCACACCCACATCACATATCTAAACCCAGGAACCTTAATCAAATGATGATAGTGGGGAAAGGGGTGGAGGGTCTGAAAGAACTTCTTAAATTTAAAATTTAATGTATTTTATGTATTAACTTCTGGGTAAACAATAATTAATTAATTAATCAAGTCCAATAAGAGCAAGAGAGACCATCTGGACCCAAATTTTTCATATTTTATCACTGTGAACTAAAGTCAGATTCCTCAGGGAAATACTTTAGACTTTGTCTCTGATAGACAAATGAGAGATGGATTAAGCTTGTCATCCTTTGCTTATTCTATATTTAGGATGAAAAATGCTTTTCAACAGTGTTCAAGGAGAACTATTCCCTGGAAAATTAACCAAAGTTCATGACTATAATTTCCTATAAAACAGTCTGTGAATTCATTTTGGAGGACTTTTAATCAGTAAGATCTATATCTTGCTGCCCTTCCTTGCAATAAAAGCACCTGCTTGGAAAATCAACCCAGTAACTTCACAGAAAACAAAAACAAAAACAAACAAAAAAACCCCAAAACAAAACAAAAACCCAAAGAAGTCTTAGATGCAGTGCAATATTCCCTAATACAACTTTCTCTCTGTCTCTTTCTTTTGTAGCCTCTGTACATTCTGTACTGGGCCATTCTAGCACTCATAGAAGTTCCCATATTCCAATACATTACGGCTGGTTCCTTGAAGATACACTAAATTAGGTGCTGAAAATCTGAAAATAGTTTGTGTAGTGAGATTTGTATTGGTTAGGTTTAAAGAACTAAAATAGTAGAATATATTGAGAATGAGACAAAATTAAGTTGCGGAATGACACTATGATTTCCATCTGCTTAGAAAAACTGGTATTTCTTCTTCTAAATTTCACTTACCAGTTACAGAGAAAGTGATATAATAAAAAAATAAAATAGAAATAGGACAACATGTAATGCCATACAGTCTTTTTCTGAAGATTATCTATAGCACTTTTTAGCTTCCTAAGTTCAATATGTGAACTTGCTTTGCTCTTCTAATACCTTTGTGGAACTAATACCCTTATGAGTTCAGAAGTTTACACTAAAGAGACCAAACAGATAAAAGATCTTTAGAAATGCTATTGATATATAAATGGATTTAGTCAGGCAATTTTGTCACAATAGATTCTATGAAACAGAACTTCAGAAGTTTATAATGTGAACAAGATATTTATATGAAGTATTTAAATATATATGTTTGGTGTATAATAGGGAAAATTCATGTATTACTTCTGATTACTGAACCATCTGGTAAGCAATAGAAAGGAATTATTCACATGCATACACATCTAAGTAACTGAACTGGAGTATTGTGGGACTGTTTTAAAGTTTTATGTGAGGAAGTTGAATTTTTGTGTCTTAGAAGTTCAGTCATCTGTATTCATAGTTGGTTGTATCCAAAACTGTTTGGAACTAAAATAAATAATTATGCAGGCTTTAGTGTTTCAGTGTAACACTAGTGTGTGACTGGCTCAGTTTTGCTTAGGAAATTGTGATCTGTGACAATCTCAGGCCATGCAACACATGAAAAGTTTAAACACGTTATAGAGATGGTAACAATTTGCAGGTCAAGATTCAAGAGAGAAAATATGGATAAGAAAAGATATAAACCCCTTAGAACACAATAGAGAGTCAGAAAATGGCATCTTAACAACAGGGGAAGGTAGTGCTTCTTCTCATGGCTGATGACTAGCTGCCTAACAAGGACTCAAGGCAGTTGAGTATTTAGGTATTTTTTGTATGTATTACCCAGCAAGCAATCATTGTGTGATTCTAAGTTGCCCATGTTTTTCTTGTAGAATAGGAAGAAATAGCTAAATGAAAGCCACCCAATGAACAAAAGTTCAAAATCCCTGAATCCTGACTAGAAGATAAGTGTCATGCTCACATTTACACTAAGACTAACTGCCTCTTGAGCAGGTTAGCTGTATCTATTGTATATAGAAAACAGCTCTACGTATCCTAGAACAACATACATTTTTGTCATATGAATCTTCTCATTCTAGAGTAGACTTAGAATGAAAAATAGCCTACTTAAATCTTGCTCTGTTTTTCTCACTGACTAAAATGAGACTATGTGTGTAGTATTCAGTTGCATAAATGTAGGTGTATATGACCTAAGGTTGCTGAATTACCTACATGTGGCTGGGAGACATGAAGTGGAATCGGTGAGAGAGCCATCCACTTGTAAAATAGCCATTGGAGTCTATCTCTAATTTCCTGTGATTTCTAAGAAGGCTTTATGCATCTATGACAGTGCAACTGAATCCCAGCATAATGTCTGTTTTAGCTAAAATGTAAATAACTACATTTCTGATGTCTTAGGTTAAACAAAGGAGATCCAACTTCTGATACTTACAAGATGGAGTAGTAGATTTAAAATTCAATAAGATTTTTGAAATCTTACAATAGATATGAACAAACACCAAAGATATGTGCATCGATGTGTGGATGTATGATTTGATTGCTCTTTGAAATCAGGATAATGCTCTGATATACAACAGCTGAATCTAACCTGTGCTGACGTGATCACTGTAAAATAACCTCAGAGTTCAAGGACAGGCTGGTTTGAATGAGAAGCTGCTGATAATTGTATATGAAAAATAATATTACAATAATTACTGTAAATTTCCTAGTAGGGGAGAAAGACTTGGGGTTTATGTATTTCTGTGAATGCACAAGAACAATCACATCAACAGTTGAAATGAAACATAACAGCTTGACCCAGCTCTCTCTCAAGTAATTTACCTAAATGTGGACTGAATCAGAACTGGACTAATTAGTCAATGAAAACAAAGTAGGTCATTTCCAAGTAGTTAATGATTGAAGAAGCCCTTTAAAAGAAGGTAATCCTCACTGGGGTGAAATACATGGGAATTTTCCTGTTTGCAGTTTTAGAAGGCCTAAAATTCATCTAGCAGCTACACAAGAGATTGGTGAAATTAAAATGTGAAATTTTAGCATTCATTATTGCTTTTATTGTTGTAAAGTTTTTAAACAACTACCCATTTTTCCCCTTAAGGAATGATATAACATCAAGCCGAATATTTTTTTTTTTTGAAAATACATTAAAATAATTATGATATTCTTCTGCTTTTTTATCAAAAGCTACTTTATGTTTAGTAAATCAAATATTATCTCGGTTATCAAAATGGGTTGATTATCAAGAATTCAGACAAATATAATGAAGAGGAGCAGATGGACTTTGTAATTCTGTGTTTCAGATGCTATTGAAATTCTGTACTTATAAAAATACAGAATAACTATAACTCTCATATTTGAGTATTTAATTTGTATAGTGAAAATTTAATGTTAAAAATGTTAAAAACTTTTACACTTATAAACTTATTCTTAGAATCTTTTTAACCAAAACTCACCAACCTAATTTACATATGATAGTACTATATTGAAAATATATGTATTCAGAACTATTTTAAAAATATGGCGTGTATGTAAGAAAAATGGAAAAGAGATTACATTTTTCACTTTAAATAAATAAATAAATAAAGTCATGGAAAAATTCTGCAACCATTTGGGACTTTGTTGTTCTCTCCAAAATCTCTGTAATTTTTTCCTTTTTGTTTATTTCATTGATTTATTTATTGATTGATTGATTGTTTTACTCATGACAGTACTGCTAGAATGATGAGAGCTTTCATATACCTCTAAAAAACTTACTTTACTTGGCAGGTAGAGCACTCTGAGACATGTTGGTATTGAACACTCTTAGAGTAAAATAAGAATTTAGTCCTGGTGTTCTGGTTTGGGGGTAAGTTCTATAAGCAGTTTGTAGAAAGAGAGTTAACTTTTTTTTTTCCTTTCACCTTTCTTCAAAGAAAAGAGGAAATATCACCAATTATTGTTTAATGGTGGAGTCTGGTACCATTTGTGCCAGACCTGTTCTGAATGCATTACGATTATAACATCTCCAAAATGTTTCTTTTTTTTTGAAGAATCCTATTTCTTAAATCTAGACAGTATTTGAATTTTGTTTAAACTCCTAAGATGGTTGACATTTACAAATGTAAAAGTCTCAGGCAAAGAAAGAGTACTTGAAAGTACACAGCTTAAATATTTCCACTATCAGCTAGAAACAATGCTTTTCAATATCATTTTTTTTTAAGTTAGAAGCTATAATCCTTCTTATACTAGGTATTAGTGTTTTTTTTTTGTTTTTTGTTTTTTTTTTTCTCCATACATAGGGTTTAAACTTGATATATCACAGTGTGTCAGTATAATGAACAAAGGGAGATATGATATATTCACAATATTATATCTTCAGTAGAAACATTTCTATGTTTTGTACAAGAATTTGACATCCTCATAACTCAGTTATTCAGATTCATGCTGGCAAAGGTTTAAAACCTGTTTGTTCAATTATAAAGCACTCATTATGAAATTAAAAAAAAAAAAAAAGAAAAAAGTCTGCCAAGACTGTTTTTGCCATTCGATTGTAAGTTCATGAGTAGGCAAAAAGATTTACTCATGGAGTTGAAATAATTTTGTAAATACAGTATTTATGCAAGAATAATGAAAAAAAGTGCAGATATCAATAAGTTTTCCATAATTATCAATAGGAAGATAAATTATAGAACCATAGAATCATCCAGGCCGGAAGGGACCTTCAAAGGCAGGGACACCCCCAACTAGACCAGGTTGCCCAGGGCCTCATCGAGCCTCAAGGTTAGAACTACTCATGAGCACAACAGATAATTTGACAACATATTAGGCATGCAAATTTCAATTTTTAATACTCTAAAATGAGCAGGTTTTTCCTTACAAACTATGGATGCATTTTGTCTTCATATAAATCACAAATTAAGTTAGCTAAATATATGTTGCAGTAGGTGAAGGTAAAGTTTCATGCCACTCAGATTCTGTTCAGGCTTCTGAAAGGCACTTTGAACTAAATGAAGCTCAGTCAATGTGTTTCACATGATTAAAAGGATGAGCACAGTCATTAACAAAACTGACTAATGGACTAGAGGGTACTAAAACTCCCAGATGCCATCATGATGAAATGAAAGCATTTTCTTATTAATTTTCCTGCATAGATCTTAGCTGGAGAATCAAGAATCTATTACTTTGGAACTTCCCAGTCTGTGTAGTGTCATGGGTGCAGAGTGATATTGCTTATCCTGTGTCTAGAATTCTTGTCTTTTGCATTCTAGCTATAATATAAAAGGTAACCTCTGTTTCATATTTCAGAAATAATGACGTAAATTTACATTTATCTTTTTGGTGTTGTTTCAGGTTAATCCTACTAATTCACTTAGCAGTTGATGTAAATGCAATGTAGACTACATTGAATTTATCACAGCAATAAATAAAAAAGAGAAATTGCAGCTATCCTCTACCTAGATACAGTCTTCTTTGTTGACCCATTAAAGGATATTGCTCTTTGTCTAGTCCATAATTTTCAGGCTACATAAGGTTCTGAAGAATATAATTTCAGTGTCCTATGCAGACTCTATTTCTAAAGTTGAAAAATTTAAGGTTTTTTACTGGGTGAAATTTTACAGTTTAATAGTAACAGATAAGCATCAAACATTTAATCAAATAATTATATATATATACATATTCTAAAATAAATATCTATATTGACACCAGATTCTTCAAGTTCTTAAATAAGAGTATAATTTAGCAAACTAGCAAATACATTAAATAAAACGTTTATTAATCTGAAGTGAATCTTTGCACTTATAGGAGCAAAGGCTGCAAACTATTTTCCCATTTACTTGATCTATTTTCTTACTTTACAAATTCCTAGACTTCATTTCTAAAGTTGCAATAGATCCCAAAATAAAAGTTCTATGCAATAATGTCTCCTCCCATTCATTTAATAATCCAGAGAACTGCATAATTATTTAAGATAGAAGACCTGTGGGAGGAAAAAAAAATGTTCAAGCCTCTAACATCAATATATTGACTTTTTTTTTTTGGTGTGCATTTGGAGAACTACACATACAATTGAACCCAATGACACAGATGACAGAATATGTTTTCAAAAACCCATGTTATAGAATCACAGAATCCTCAGGGTTGGAAAGGACATCTAAGGTCACTAAGCCCAACCATACACACACAGAAAATGTCAGCAATGTCAGCCACTAGAGCATGCCTTGAAGTGTCACATCTACATGTTTCTTAAATACCTCCAGGGATGGTGACTCAATCACCTCCCCAGGCAAGCTGTTCCAGTGCCTGAACACTCTCTCAATAAAGTAGCTCTTCCTAATATCTAACCTGAGCCTCTCCTGTAGGTCTGTGGGTTCTCCTTCTTGCCCTTTTTGAGGACTGGAATGACATTGGTTTTCCTTCAGTCCTTGGTTACCTTTCCGGTTCTCCATGACTTTTCAAAGATGTTAGAGAGTAGCTTAGTATCTGCCTGATAAGATGGAGAGCATCTGCCTGCTCCCTCAGCACTCATGGGTGCATCCCATCGGGGTCCATTGGAGTTGTGGGTGTCAAGTTTGTCTAGAAGATCTCTAACCCAATCCTCTTCAACCAAGGGAAAGTCTTCCTTTCTCCAGAATTTTTCTATCACCTCCAGGGTCTGGGATTACCAAAACCCAGCCTTAGCAGTAAAGACTGAAGCAAAGAAGCCTTTTGGTAACTTTGCCTCCTCTGTATCCTCCATCAACAGGGCACTCACCTCATCCATGAAGCATGCACCTCATTCATTACCTTGTAATTCATTGTACTGCTGTCAGTATAATCTGCTAGTGGGATGCCAATCTATCAGTTTGCTAACGGCAAATACAAGTACCTAATTGTTTTGGTAATCTGGGCTGGAATTAAAACCAAATCACAAATTTATACCAACATCATAAACCCTTAGATGATTGTCTCCTGAACAAACTTAAAACCTCAGTGTAACATTTCATAGGTGACAAGTAACTTTCTTGTTACCAAGTTATTCCTTTTGTTATTGGTTTCAATCCCCTGTAGTTACACAAACCACAAAAAATAAAAAGTGAGAAAGAATTAGTTGTAAAATGCATTCAAATTAAAAAATAAAACTGCAATACTTCCAAAAGAAAACCAACCAACTTTTCATGTACTATCTAACTTTTGAGGAGAAAAGAGTTAATAGCAATTAAGTTTAATTTTTATTTTTTTTTCCAATAAAAATTAGCAAAATTCCTGAATTGTCACCACAGGTAGTCCTCAGATCTCCAGAAGTGGACAAGTAGTAATAATATCAAAAAATTCACCACTTAAGTCATAAGAGTAAGCAGTTAAGATTAATCAAATAAGCACTTCTCTGTCCACCATACCTGAGAGAAGTTGTATGTTTAACAAGTTATTTGAGAACATAAAAGTAGGGCATGAAAGTGGTGCTTCTATTTTACAAATAGAAGGAGTAATTCCACGAGATGCTGGAGAAATAGGTTAAAAATCCCACCTCTGTTGAAGATGTAATAGTCCCATAACTTCTGACTAATCGGGGACAGAGTTTTCTCTCAAGAATTTCTATTTTGCATGCAGTAATTAAATATACCTAAATCCAGACTGATATCCCAGCTGGAGGGGAGAAATATCCCAAGAATATATGTCTATTTTATTCAAAATGGAATGGAATCCTCAGACATTTCAGAAAACAATATTTTTTTTTACATTGTTCTATTCCCAGTGTTTCCTCAATCATTTTCAAGTTATCTGCTCACAAGGTTATTGTAGCTAGAATAAAAGGATGTCATCATACCTTTAGTATAGCGCTTTTTTTTTTTTTTTTTTTTCTTAAAGGAAAAAGAACTTGTTTACATGCTTATTTCCAGAAGATAAATCAAAGAAACTATTGTTGAAATACAGGAAATCACATAGATTACCAAATCAGAATTTGGCATCTATGCTCAGAAGAATAGCCTAAGAACTAACATACTTACAAAGCCTGTGTAAATAAAAGCCCGTAGTCACACAGGTACTGATGTCAAAAAATAGAGGTGCTAATCATCTAAACTATTTCCAACTACAGCTGTTGAGAACAAGAAACAAGATGTCATTCATCTTACCTTTTTAGAAGTCTTCAAGGTAGATGCCAACACCCAAGCTAATTGTCCAAGTAGATATAAGTCATATGAATCATGAATTGGAAATGCTCATTTATTTACTTTGACTAGCTTAAGTGCAATATCTAAAACTTACCCATAAGATGTAAAGCAAATGGAGTTTTATTGTGAGGGCCTCCATTTATACATCTTTTTAAAGGCTTCATTTGCTAGACAACTTAAAAGAACACCTCACACTGAGAGCATTTGTCAAAACAAAGTTAGAGAAGATGGTGTTCCAAACATGTCCAGTCATCAGAGCTTTATGTCAGTATTTGATCTACAAAAAATCAAGCAAAATGAAACATGACTTGACAGCCTACTGCTTAAGTCACTCTATTGATTGTTGAATCCTTATTCATTCACTATGTCCTGTTTTATTCTACAATGGAGATGAAGGGTTGGTTTATCTTTAACCTGAGTACTCTCCCAGGAGGAGACAAATGTTTCCTTCTTTCCTTCCTTTATGTGGGTGAATATGAATGAAAAGCCTGGATTTTATGGGCTTCTTTCCACCTACAAGCATAGTAGCCTCCTCACAAGCTAATTTTCAGCCTAGACATTTCGGGGAGTTGAATTTCTCTCCACCCTACCCCCATCTTCACTCTGTCCTCCATTTTCTTTTGTAGATGGTGCTCAAAGAAATGGGTTGGAGTTGATGCAGTACAGAAGCACACTTCAGGCATTTCAGAAATGTAAGCTCCCAGAGCTGGGGATATACAACTTAGTAACTGTGCACACTGAATGTTCAACTTAATGTGAAGGAGAATTTTTTTCATTCTGATTATTAAAATGCCTAAAAAAAAAATTATTTTGGCCCCCAGATCAGGTATGAAAACTTTGACTGAGCATTGCCTTGTACCTCAGACAGTCATTAGTATTATTATACTCAGATTTTTGACTGTAGTGAATCAGTTCCTGAGTTCTTCACTTCTTCCATGCATATCAAGTTACCCTTGATATGCAAAGGGTCATAGAATCATACAATGGTTAGAGTTGTCAGGGACCTTGAAGATCATCTGGGTCAAAAACTACCTGCCATGGGCAGGGACACCTTTCACTAGACCAGATTACTCAAAACCCCATCCAACCTGACCTTAAACACTTCCAGGGATGGGGCATCCACAACTTCTTTGTGAGACCTGATCCAGTGTCTCATCATCCTCATAGTAACTAATTTATTCATAATATCTAACCTAAATCTACCTTCTTTCACTTTAAAATTGTTGGCCCTCGTTCTATATCTACACTCCCTGACAAAGAGTCCTTCCTCATCATTCCCCTTTAGGTACTAGAAGGCTGTTGTACCTGTTAGGTACTCCAGGCTGTGTTCCTGGAGCCTCCTCTTCTCCAGGCTGAACAACCTCAGCTCTCTCAGCCTGTCTTCATAGGAGGGGTGCTCCAGCCCTCTGATCACCTTTGTGGTCATTCCCTGGACTTAATCCAACAGGTCCAGGTTCCTCTTATCTATAGGTCTCCAGAGCTGGTTGCAATACATTAGGTGGGGGCTTATGAGAGCAGAGTAGAAGGGTAGAATCACCTCCCTTGACCTGCTGGCCACGGGTTTTTTTGGTTTTGGTTGGGTTTTTTTGTTTGTTTGTTGTTTTTTTTTTGTTTGTTTGTTTGTTTTGTGTTTTTTTTTTCTGATGCAGCCCAGGATAAGGGTAGCTTTCTGGGCTGCAAGTGCACATTTTAAGCTCATGTTGAATTTCTCTTAAATCAGTACCCCCAATTCCTTCTCCTTAAGGCTATTCTCAATCCATTCCTTGCCCAACTAGTATTTGTGCTTGGGATTTCCCCAACCCATGTTCAATACCTTGCATTTGGCCTCGTTGAACTTCATGAACCTCTCAAGCTTGTCAAAGTCCCTCTTCCTCCAGAATGTCCACTGCTCCCCACAGTTTGGTTTTGTCAACAAACTTGCTGAAGGTGCCTTTTGTCCCACAGTCCATGTCTCTAGCAAAGACATTAAACAGTGTTGTCCCAGTACTGGACCCCTGAGGAACTTCACTCATCATTGGTCTATAACTTGGACTTTGAGCTATTGACTGGAACTGTTTGAGTGTAACCATGCAGCCAATTCCTTATCCACCAAGTGGTCCATCCATCGAATCCATGTAACTCCAATTTAGAGACAAGGATGTCATGTAGAACATACAAGTCCAGGTAGATTACATCAATTACTCTTCCCCTGCCCACCAACTCTGTAATCCCACCACAGAAGGCCACCAAATTTATCAGGCACAATTTTTATTTTTTTTTTTCATTTTAAATATAGGGATACTATTTCTCCTTTTGCAGTTATTGGGAGCTTCATTAAACTACCACAAATTCTCAAATATGATTGATATTGGCTTAGCAGCTTCACTCAACAATTCCCTTGGAACTTGCAGATGCATTTTATCAGGTCCTATGGACTTGTGGAACTTCAGGTTCCTTAGATGAAAGGAATTATTATTTGATAATAATGAGCGTAACCTGGAAAACAGTACAATTTTTGGGCATGAGGGTATATGTCAAAGCTGTGATATACTAGGGAAGACATACTATTTCAGCATAAGATCAGAATAAAGTGATTGCAGGAACATTTCTATTGATATAAAAAAAAAAAAAAAAAGGGGAGGAGGAGATGAAAGGAGGGAGGGAGAAAGATGAAAGAGAAGGGAGAAAGGGAGGAAGAGGAGGGAGAGACAAGACAACATTATAGTGAGATTACAGATCTCTTACCATTTAAAACCCAATAAATAGAACTGAAGTCACCGATATGTCAAAACAGACACAGAAAGATATAGAAGCTCTAAGAGAAGAAACAAAGAGGAAGATAAGAACTCAAAAAAGATCAAGAATAAGCCAGTTCCAAGGCAAAAATGATAACAGGCAGATAGGAGCACACAGTGCTGTTACCGGGGAAGAAATATACTATGTAAGGTATATATTTATAATGAGTGCAGTAAAGAGAAAATCTTACCTTGACTGCTGAAATTTGACCTTCTGTCAGAGTAAATGAGTGTGAAGAGCTGGAAAAAGCTTCTGAAGTTCAAGATGAGGAAGGAGGGAACAAGACAATTATGATGGAAAGAAATACTGAGACAGTAATCCACAGTCAAAACTCAGAAATAATGGAGAGAGAGAAAGAAATAAGAAAGTTATATAAAAAGAATGTAAACTCATCTTTTTACACTCTCTAAAGGAACTTTGTAGAGTTTACTGCAACCTAGGAAGTCATTAAGAATTTCTGGGCTGAGAACAGAAACTGGTTTATCCTGTCTGGACTACTATGGTGAGCTAGAGATGAAACTCATTCTGAACAATCTCTGTCATTATCCTCTTGCTCTGACTTTACTTACTTGAAAAACTTATCTTTTCCTCCTCATGTTCAAATAAACTTTAGCTTTAAACATTCAGAATTTTTTCAGTACACTTTATGGAGGTTTCTGGAAGAAAATATTGTAAGCACATCTGCCTCACAACTCTGACCTATACAGGATTTCTTTATAACAAAAACCCCCAAGTTTAAATTAAAATCTGTGTGCAGATAATGTGAAAAGCGTGAAACATGGAACATATTTTTCATCAATTAACTTCAATGAAAAAGTCACAATTCTCTAATGCTAAGAATCACAGTATGCTTAGCAGATGTGAAGAAAAGTTATAAATACATGGTAGACCAATCCAGCTGTGTGAGAATACCAATGGTACTTAAAAAATGGCAGTTACAATTTGTCATAATTTAAATACATTATTGATCTAAAGGGTGGTAAATTGTTGAAAGGAACTATGATACTGTGTATATATAATAACATGTTTATATTAAAAAAAAATACTTGCATTAGCAAACAGCAGAAAAACAAAATTAATTTTT
>VZRU01021166.1:0-36657 GCA_013398155.1 Pedionomus torquatus | reverse complement strand
TTTTTAATTTTTTTTTTTTTTTTTAAATTTTCAATTTTTGTAGAAAGAAAAGATAATTGAAGGTGACTCTCTTTAAGTAATTTTTGCTATCTTTGCTATAGTGGTCAGGGATTTTTCATGTTAGTTTATTAACAAATAGTTCTGACAAAAAAATACTGAAATACGGTAAATTCTACCTGATAAGTAACAAAATGAGCAATCATGCTGCTGCTGTATCGCTTTTTGATTTGGCTATGATTTTACTATGTGATCTACTTGTTCTTTTATCTCTGCATGTCTTTTTTTTTTTTTTTAGGTTTTGATATTTTACCTTTCTGACACTTTACAGNTTTTTTTTAGGTCATGATATTTGAACTTGCTGACCATGTACAGTCATTTCTCAGTGAGTATAATAAACCTCCTTCCAAGTCTTTTCATGAAGAAATGCTAAAAAATCATCAAAAAGAAAAAGAAAGACTGGCTCAGGAGGAATTGCGTCGGGCTCAAGAAGTTAAGAGAAGAGAGGAGCAGGAGGTAAGAGAAATTTAAGTGTGAATAACCCTGTATTCTTAAAGCAAAACAAAGAACCAGGATTCTGTAAATCATCCTGCATAGCGGTGGGTTTTAGTGAACTTGTCAAACTTGTCAGTATGAGTTGACCAATATGTACCACATGAACTATCTGCTGTTGCAGTTGTAATATTATAATTATGTGTTTTTAAACCTGAGAAATAGTTATGCCTGAAAAGAACCCTAAATGTTGATGACTGATTCTATGGAAATCCCTTATAAAAAGTACCTTTTACAGAAGTGTAAGCAAACATACACATTAAGTGTGTTCCATCTGAAACTAGGAAGTATTAGCCAGCCAGGTAATCATACCTTCTTTCAACAGTAGGGTGACTGGAATGTTCACAATGACAAACTTCTCTAGAGCATAATAAGTTTAATGTAAAGAGACCTTGGACACACATACGTTCTTCATTAAAAATGAAGGGATTTATTTAATTCTCACAGAGACTAGTAGTGTGGAGTCTCCACATTGAGAATACGGGTAGAGTAGTTCCTTTTTTTTAAAAAAAAAAAAAAAGAGGAATAAGCTAAAATATTCTTTTGTCTTTCCTGTGTATGAAACACTATTGTTGAGTCTGTCAGTAGAAGTAATTTTCTTTTGTCAACAGTTCTGTTTTCCTGAATTGTACAATTGATTCCTCAGCAAAGCTAATTTAACCTTTATTTCCTTTTTTTTTTTATTCTTGTGAGATTCATTAGTCGTCTTCAACACTTGAAAAATCAGCATCAAAGCATTTTTTTAGTTTGTTTTTTTTTTTTTTTAACCAGGGTGAGATTAGCTGTTATATTGCATGTACTGTTACATCTCTAACAACACTGAAATTCATTTCAGCAACGTGAAATCCTTAAAGAAATTCAGAGAAGGGAGGAAGAGAAAAGAGAAGAAAGAAAAAAGAAAGAGATTGCCAAACAGGTATTCTTTCTAAGCAAGCATGCAAAAAACCATTCCCATAGTGCTTCTAATAGATCTAGGTTGAAATAGGTGCTTGATTATTTGGGGTTTATCTCCGGTAAAAAGTGAACTGTAAGGTACAATAATAGAATATATTAACATCTTAAGTGTACCAAGCTGGTACAGACATAGAAAAAAGCTAATATGTTAATGTTTCCAGTTTCATTGTAAACAATCTTTATGTTCTTGCCTATGGACAGTGCTGAAATGTATTTTCTAAATCTCAGCACTTCTTTCTCTACCTCATATGTAGATTTGTTATGAAAACCTATTTCTTCTGTGATCTAAGTGACTATAGAATGATAGTTAAGTACACACTTGAAGATAGGAGCGGTTTCTGTACCTACTTGGTGCTTTTCCTGATATCTAGGAACGTTTGGAAATCACTGCTCTGACAGGTCAAGAAAATTCTCAGAGGAGAGATGTTACAGGGTATAGAGTTACTTCCACTTTAAATGGAGCCTGTTTGGAACACGGAGTGAATAATAAACACCGAACGAATTTAGCTGGGCGTTCAAAGTAAGTATGTCGGTTTGCATGCAGATTTTTTTCTATTTCATTTTTTTGGTGATCATTTGATTTCAAAGTGAAATCTGGGGACAAGAGAGTTGCTCAGCTGTTTGTTTTGGTCTCCCCCTTTCCATTCCTCCCCCACTTCACTTGGCATGGTTTAAGTAATTTGTGTGCTGTGAATAGCTTAGGAACTTTCCAATTAAGACAGTCAGCTTGGCCCTTAATTTAACTTAGAAAGTATTTCACAGTCATTGGAAGGTGTATTCAGGGCATACGTAGTTTCTTAAAGGTATGCAATGTATTGGCAACTGCAGAAAAAAAATATTGTTATAATACTTTCATTGGCTGACTTATAAGAAATTAAATGCTTATACCCACTTAAAAAATTTGTTGGAAACATACACCAGTATAAAGTTCCTTGTTGATGAACTAGATAATGCTGATTGAATTTGCAGAGCAACTAGGAGAGAAGATTGGAGTTATTGGAGGAGTCTTTTGTTGGTACATAAATCATCTAGGTTAGGATTGGTGATGACATTGGTAGGTTGGGGATTTTGTTTTGATTTGTGGGTTTTGGTGTGGTTGTTTTTTTGTTTTTTTTTAATTTATTTTATTTTATTCCCCCTTTCCTGTGTTCATAACTGATATAACTGTCAAAGACAGTGGAGATACCTTGTTATTAATTTTCCTAGTTTTGATTCAGATTGCGCCAGTGACTTGTTACTTAGATTGTTGTCTTAGTGGAAATAGCGTATTCCTGCTGTTTTTCTCCTCTGTAGACTTCAAAATTGTTTTCACATCATTTATCAGCAACACCAGGTACCTGAAGCAGAAGTTTTTTCTTTGATCTATCATACCTTGACTTTTGCTGTCATCTCGTACCTCTGCCTAACCCACACCGTATTTGGCAGTTGTTTCAGTATAGTGTTTAATAATCCACAAATGTGTCTTCCAGTCTTCTGGCTAAACTTAGTGTAACAAGACGAGATGCTGTGCTTGGGAAACAAGTGTCTCACAAGTATGCTTTAATGAAGAACGCATACAGTGGACTTACATAACTTTCCACACAGATTTTTACGTTATAGGTTCTTATAAACATATAAAACAAAACAAAAACAAAAAAACCCACAAGCAAACAAAAAACCCAAAAAGGCAGAGTTACTTATTTTAACAATGGTGAAAATCATCAAAAAGATTTTTAAATGTTGAAACTTCTTACAGTGCCATGTTGGTGGAATTAAGCAAAAGTTAGTTGTGCTTAGTTTTCTAACATCTCTTTTCACAAGAAGTGTGGTGCTGTATTTTTATTTGGTTATGAAGCCTGAAATTATGGCTGTTGGGACACAAACTTAAAAGATTATTAGAATTTGAAATAATTTCCTTTGTAAAATACATTTTAATTCAGAAAGCTAGATGCTTTTTTTTTTTCTCTATTATTATTTTCACAGAACTTGTATGAAATTCCCTGTGGCATCTCCTTTCTGTGTAGCATATTTTACCTTTTTGGGTGTTTTTTGTTTTGTTTTGTTTTTTAATACATTCAATATTTTGAAAGAGCTTCTATATTACCCTTTCTAAACTCCTGTGATCTCTATACGTGACTGCATTTATTTCGACAATATTCCTGCAGTGGTGATATTTCTAGTAATTTTGGAATAGATTGTACCAAGAAGTAATGGAGGTTGATTTGGGTTAGTGGTCTTGAATTTTTTTCCAATCTTACTTCAGCTCCATATGTACATATGAGAAGAAACACCCTAATCATAATTGCTCTGAAAGTACTATTCTAAACTCCTCCCTTCAAGGAAAGGGAAGTTTTGAAAAAAAAGGAGGCCAATGGGAAACCCGTTTTAAGCTCGGAAAAATAATTAAGCTAAAGCAGGAATGAATTTCCAAAATTATTTGCCTTTTGTAATGTTTTGAAAGAGAACGCAAATCATGTCAAACTTACATATTTTTCAGAGCTGTAGTATGTTTGCTATGAGCATCATCCTAAGATGCAGAAGTTTTAAGGTTTGGATTCAACTTCTGGCTTTGAATATAGAAACCCCGTGCAGCATGAAGGTGCTGCTAAAATCCTGGATTTCTAACCAAATGTATCTTTGTACTAACTTAGTATGTTTGAAATCAATAGATATTATAATTTGATGCAAAAGTCTCTGAAAACTCATGCAAAATTGGTATCTTTAAAGACTAGGGACTGTAAATATCTATATAATACTATATTTTGAGTTGGAGAAAAATGTTCTGTTCACATTGCAGACGGGAACGCCAATTTTCTGTTAGTAATAAAGAAGAGTCCCCTGGAAATTATGAAGTTTTGAACTTCAGCACAAGTGGTTCTGGACAACTTACTGTCCATAAAGGAAAATGTGTAGGTAAGCAAAATTACAATCGCAGCTTGAAATACTGGGGTTTGGGCTGTTGCTCTTTTTGAGAGGGAGAACTTAATGTTAACAGATACAAGTAGCAAGGGCAGAGTATTGTTGTGAATTGTGAAATGTCACAGTTGAGTGCTATAGAGTAATAGGAAAAGTTACCTTTTGGTAAATATTTTGTATTTTCTTAGGACTATTTTATGTAAAAAAATTGCTTCTCCAGATAAGTCAGTAGCCATACCAAAAAAAACCCCAGTTTCTCAATATTTTATATTTTCTACATGACTAAAATAATACTGAAAACTATTTGCTTTTAAACTTAAATAGCTAGCTTGTCAGATACACATGACTACCAAGCAAGAAGTCATTTAATTTTCAGAAACATGTGAAACCAGTGATAAGCATGGGTTAGAAATGCATACTTATTGTCCTTCCATTGCTGCCGATAGCAATGGCATAATAGCAGTGGCTTTAGCAAAAATGTAAATACAGGCAACGATAGGAGACTTAGAGAGCTGAAAGACCCTCATGAAATGACCATATGAATGGACCATCAAATGTGTTCAGTGTTTATTTTCAACATAGCACTTTCTCAGTGGTAGGATGAACAGCCTCTGGAGCAAAGAGAATGTTATTGTTTACAGTTAGAGAAGGAACAATTATGTTCCTGTGTGTAGAGTTGGCATTTGCTCAGCAGAGTGTTTGTTTATTAAAACCCAAAATCTTTTAAAACGTGCAGCAGTTTTTTGCCAATGTGCTATTGCTTTCCTTTGACAAGCCATGTTCCTCTTCTCCCTTTATGTGTAGGCAAGGATGAACAGCTTGGTAAATCGGTCTATAATGCCTTGGAAATTCACAGTGGAGACTTTGTTTTAGTATATGAGTGGGTTCTGTTCTGGCAGAAAAAGATGGGAAAGTTTCTTACATCCCAGGAAATAGAAAAGATTGAGAAGTGTAAGAAACAGGTAATGCCCTTATTTTGTGTTTGGCTTAAAAGCTTAAGTGGGGTTCGGTGCTTTTCTTGAGGCTGCTAGTTTATATTAAACTTGAGAGGGTGATGATGAGCTTGAAAATGTTAGTGTTTACATACCTGCACCACAGAAGATGATGGGTGTATTGGGATGCTTGGGAGTTCATTTACAATATAAATGTGGGAGATTGTATTTCCAAGTATACATAAATAATATATTAAAATGCTGAAATTCTGAAGAAAGAGGGAATTGAGACATAGCCGAAACTGAAGTTGTTCTTGTCCCTTGTGTACAATACTTCCTATCCAGAAAAGGATGAGAATGTCATATTTTATATGTGGTTTTTATATGTTACATATTTTAGTTGTGGTGTGATCATGAGATATGACACAATGCATGTTATGTTGTGTTTCTCTAACAGCTTCAGGGTGCAGAAGCAGAGTTCAGCTCACTGATGAAGCTAAGTCACCCAAACATAGTACATTATAAATGTATGAACCTTAAAGAACGGGACGATTCAATTGTGGTGGACATTTTAGTGGAGCATATAAGTGGTTTCAGCCTTTCTACATACTTACACAAAGAGACTCCAGTTCCAGTTGAGCAGTTGCGCCATTATGTGACCCAGATCTTGTCAGCTCTTGACTACTTGCACAATAATTCAGTAGTGCACAAAGTTCTTTGTGCTTCCAGTATCCTGGTAGATGCTGAAGGAAACATCAAGGTGACAGACTACAGCATTTCCAAACGCTTAGCTGATATCTGCAAAGCAGATGTTTTTGAGCAAACCAAGGTGCGTTTTAGTGAGGATGGTCTTCCCAGCAAACCTGGAAAAAAAGGAGATGTATGGAGTCTGGGCTTGCTTCTGCTTTCACTCAGCCAGGGCCAAGTAACCAAGGAATACCCAGTTGCTGTTCCTACCAATTTACCTGCTGACTTCCAAGACTTTCTGGAAAAGTATGTTTGTTGTGTTCCTCTATCTTTTTGTCTTTGACTCTTCTTTTTTTTTTTTNAAGACTTGCACAGTTCTTTTGAAAGAACAGCTAAATTCCCCTGTGGTAGTGTTAGTTGTTCTTTTTTAGAGAAGAGGTGATGCTTGCTCATGGCTCAGGCTGCTAATCTGGGATTTGGGAGAACAGATCTGGTGCTCTCTTCTCTGGTCTGCGATCAGTTTTGTGTCACTGTGGATAAGTTATTTAGTCTGTCTTTGCTTCTGATTCCTATATGAATGATAAAGGTGACAATTTCTTATGTATTAGGAGACATATTTGAAAATTTAGGCCTGATACAAAATAGAGCATTGACCAGTTATCTTCTTGGTTTGCTAACAGATGTGTTTGCTTGGAAGATAAGGAAAGATGGACGCCTCAGCAGTTGTTACAACATAGTTTTATAAACATTCCACGAATGAAAATACCTGTAGCTGAAGAAAATCTAGATGGTAAGAAACTTTGTTCTTTCTGTGTTCCACTAAGTGGAGTACATGCCTGGAGTAACAGAAGTGAGCTGTGCTAGAAGTTCACAAGACTGCACAAGTGTTTAATATAAATTAACCTAGAAGTTAGAGGCCATACTAGCCATTATATCTATGACTAGCTGGGGTAGACTCACTGCTGTTGTCTTAACTGAAGCATCAGAAGAAGCTGATGCTTTGATTAAGCCTATACATTCATTCACATCCTGCATGGTGTAAATGTCAGATGTAATTTTGTCCTTGGGAGACACTGTTCCAATGAGACTTCTTCCCTGGTTGTGTTCTTGTTAGAATCAGTTTCCTTTGTCCACCATAATTAATGGTAGTAATTAAGAACTGTATTAAGGTTCATGCTTGTACCAGAGCTTAACTTGCATACAGTAGAGTGCTTCTGTATTTTAGATTTTATTTGCACTTGACGTTATTTAGAGTTTTTATCTTCTTCCCGAGGCTTATTTGTTAGTCCCTTGTGCTTTATCCCCATGCTGTCATACTGCCAGCGGTAGTAATTTTGATGTCCTTGTTCCAGATTCAGCAGGTATAGATTGTATCGAGACAGTTGTACCCAGCAGTCAGATATCCAGCTCTTCGTTCTTCACAGAAACACAGAGGCAATTTTCGCGCTACTACAATGAGTTTGAAGAGCTAAAATTACTTGGCAAAGGGGCTTTTGGAGCAGTCATCAAGGTGTGGTACAAAAATTATTTCCCTCTGTGGAATCCTTTTTGGGGATGTGTATGTTTGAAGCAGAACAATATAAAACCATGCAAACATTCAATATTTGTTATTTTCTAGTGTCCTGTGGCCTGTATTGTGGTTTTTATGTAGAATTCAGTGGGCTGATGAGTTTTGTGAAGGGCTGCTGGGAGTCTGGGGAGAAGCCTGTCAGTATGGGGAACCTTGCATTGGAGTTGTAGTCATTTCCCAGGGGGAAAGAAGACTTTCTCTTCCATGAAATCAAGTCTACTTCTGGCTTTACTTGGTAAGACGTTTACAAGCATTTGACTTTTGATTTATTTGAATTTTGCAGGTGAGAAATAAGCTTGATGGTTGTTATTATGCTGTGAAGCGTATCCACATAAACCCTGCAAGCAAGCAATTTCGGAGGATCAAGGGGGAAGTAACATTACTTTCCCGCTTGAACCATGAGAATATTGTGAGGTATTATAATGCTTGGATAGAAAAGCATGAAAGTCCTGTTCCCACTGTGTCATCATCTGAAACATCTGAAGAGAAAAGAACACCCACCAAAGCTGGTCTCTTCATCCTTACAACTGAGGAGACAAGTGATGTGGAAGCTAATGCTCCTCCTCCGGTTTTGACAAGTTCAGTTGAGTGGAGTACTTCATGTGAGAGATCCTCCAGTAACAAATTCAGTGGAGCTGATCAGGAGTCCAGTGATGATGATGATGATGGCGATGGGGTGTTCTCGCATTCACTTTTGTAAGTAGGCTTCAGGACTGGCACTGTAGGGAACGTGAGCGAAGTTGGATTTTGCAAGTTTGTCTTTTTTTTTATTCTCCCCTCTTTTGTCAGAGGTAACTCACTGGGTTTTCATTCCTGTTCCCTGGTTCAATACAAGTGTATTTGCCAGCAGTCAGGTAGCCAGGGAGGGGAAAATCTGTAGCTAAAAACTGTCAGTGTAAGAGGAAAATTTTGATTTTAGGCTTCTAGATGTTTCTGATGATTTGTGACAGAATGCACAAGTGTTTACTCCACTGTCTTATTCCAATCTTGAGAGTAATGTTTCTAATAAATAGTAACAGAGAAATATCCATAACCCATACATGCTTCTGTGTATGGGGTAGTTCTTTCACTCATAGTAATTTTTTGTGTAAGCAGGTAAGTAAACTTGATTCAGTTTTGCTTATTGAATATAGAAATGAAATTTTACTGATACAAATATGTAACTTTCTGCTAAGAGACTGGACTGTCAAAGGAAGGGTTGTTTTGCAAGCAGGATACTTCTTTGGGTTTGGTTTGGTTTTGCTTTTTTGTTTAAGCGTGTGGAAGGTCTTCAATAGAAGCTTTGACTTTCTTTTTTTTTTGTCAAGTAGTTTCCAGATTTCTTAATAAATATTTCTTGGTAATATTTATTTAAGGAAAACCAAAACTTTTGTGGTTTTTTTTCCTTTCTCTTTAATCAGGCCAACCACAGATTCTGACAGTGAAATAATTTTTGATAATGAGGATGAAAGCAGTAACGATCATCCTCCAGTAAGTATAAAGATAAAGCTAGTGAAAATGAAAAGATCCTAAAATAATCTTTGACAAGCAAGTGGGTCAGCTGGAAAACTTTGCTTCACTGCTGGTGTAGGTGCATAACCATATACAGTTATGTTCCATCAGAGTGCATGTTATGCCATCATGGGCTGAATTCCGTAGAAATCATAGTCTGATGCAGGTACTCTGGACTCTGTTTCCCTCAGCACACCGGAGCTAAATGTGAGTTGCACTTCATAGTTATGAGCCTGGTTATTGCAAATTTAACCCTTCAGTATGTACATGATTTATCAGTTAACCATATAGATTGCCTTACGTCATTTGGAAGTTGCAATTCTGTTCTGATTTTAGATGATATAAACCAATGTATTTTCTCTTTCTGGCCCCTTCTTTTGAAAGTGGTGACAATACTTTTGCTAACAGTCAAAAAGAGATGGGAAGTCAGGATGATCACAGTACTTGCTGTGAGCAGTCAGTGCACTGTATTGCTGCAGAGTTAATGCACGGTTCTCTACAGCGTCTAGAATCTCATTGTCAATCCTGATGATCTGTAAAATACTCTCATTAAAGCTTTATCTTCCTCTTTCAGTTGTAATATACATTGGCATGAAAAAGCTTTCAGTATATCATTTAATCGTGTGGTAGTGCATTTTTACACTATATGCTATATCAAAACTATTGGTTGGGCCTGGGATTGCATTATTAATTGTATAAACAAAGCTTTGTATGTTTTAGTTTCAAATGTTTCTTTGTTTTTTAAACATGATTTACTTTGAGATATAGGTTTCTACCAGATCCTCTGGCACATTTTCCCTCTAGTGTCTAATGATGGCAAAATGTTACTTGTTCTCACTTTGAAAATAAGAGTTGGGTCACATCTGCTTTTCTAGTTTATTTAGAAGCAATAGCATTACAAAAATGTCATTATATGATTTTGCTATTATTCAAACGTAGCTGTAGAAGATGAGTTCTCATCAATGTGTTCCAGCCATTAAAAAATAGCAGCATGCATAAAAAACTCTGGATGGCTCCCTGTAGCTAACTGTCCTGTTACTTCTATTGTGATAAAGGGTGAAGAGGGCAATGAGAAGAACAGCCGTGGAGGGGAAGACAGGGCACTGGTCATTCAGACAGCGCATTACCTGTACATTCAGGTACAAGCTTGCTTGCGTTTTCAGATAAAAGGATATTGTTTATTCTACCCTGCAGAGATTAATTGCTTGTTTTCATGGGAAAAGTAATGACCTTTAAAAAATGCAAACAAGACTAAGTTTGATATTGGTTCTGCAATAGAGTGGTTTTCTGAAAGGCTGGGTTGGTGGAAGGCTCTGTGCAGCGCACATGGCTTGTGCCTTCCGAGGCTCTGTAGGAGGGCCTGGAGAGAGCAAAGTTTTGTGGTGTTGTAGTGTGTAATGGTGTAACTGTTGTTGCTTGCATACAAGTAAAAGTTAGCAACTCCTGACCTAGCCTTAGAAATACCCAACCAACAAACCTTTTTGAGTTACGACTTCCAAAGCATTGTTTTGCCCTATTCTTGTTGTTTGTTTAGATTATCCACTCCAACCCCCTAACACTGTAGCTGTTGTTCTTGAGTTTGGTTTTGGTGTTCATTCCCAATGTGGAGTTGAAGTATACAGTGGTAACCTCCAGATGTGAAGTTGCATTGCACAGACATGAAAACTTCTTCGTTCTCTTCAAAGGCACTGTATGGTGTGTGTACTTTCTTTTAGTAGAAAGCAGTGATTTCCAGCCATTGTATGGCCCTAACAGTATGCAACAAAATAAAATTCCTGCAGGTTTGCAACTTCAGGCTTTGTTACGATCAACATTGCCTTTGTTTTAGGAGTTAGACTGTTTCTGGGAGAGGTCAACTATCATAGCTAACTGTTCTGTGGTGATGTGCATTTTTTTATATAACAGGCTTTAATGCTAGAGCTTGTCTAGAAGATGCAATTGAATGGAACTAGATTTTAATAAGCTTGTTTATATATGTTCTGTCTATTCATAATATAAGCAGTTAAGACTCCAAGTAAAGTAAAGCCAGAGATTCTTTAAAGTGTGATTTAAACATACATTATGGTTCAGTGGTTTCACCTTGTTTTTAACATTTATTTTAGAAACTATGCTACTCTACAAGCTAGTATCGTTGTCCCAGAAAGTGGGATAGGACCCGTATATGTTAATGCATGTTTTCAAGGTAAAAGACAGCTTTCAGGAGAACTCCAGACAGTTGAATGTTTTGGTGATACTATTTGCTCCTGAACTGTGTTACAGAATCAGGCATGAATATGCACACAGATACAAGTTTCTGATAGTCTCTTCTTTTGAAGAAAATTGCTCTTTCTTCCCTCTATCCCCTACATATGCACATCTGAAGATGGAGTATTGTGAAAAAAGCACATTAAGGGATACTATTGACCAAGGTTTATATGAAGACACCAGTCGGCTCTGGAGACTTTTCCGAGAAATTTTAGATGGGTTGGCTTACATCCATGAAAAGGTCAGTGAACATGACAGTTAGGATGTGTACATACAATCTGTGTTACATCTCTTTCTGTATGGGTTTCTTCATATTCCATTCTTTTTTGGACATTTATTAGCAAGGTTTGTTCCTTGCCCTTACCATTATTAATCTGTTCTAGGGGTTTAGAACATTTTGTTATAAACTTGAATTTTGATAATGAAGCACTGTGAATTGTTCCCTTTGTCACAAAAATTTGACCACCTTTAAAAAATGTTTTCTAAGGTATCTGGTAGCACTGAAGGTTGTTTCTAGCTTCTGGGCTACAGACCTTCAGTAAGACCTACAGTCTTACTTCAAAATTAATCATCAGTGACTTAATGCGATAGATTTCCCACTGTGATAAAAGTACACAATATGATTTTCCAGTCTTTTTATAAAGGGAGTTTTATTTTAAATTATGTTTATTGATAATTATTCTGTGGGTCTGTTGTAACAGGGAATGATCCACAGAGACTTGAAACCTGTGAACATATTTTTGGATTCAGATGATCATGTCAAAATTGGTGATTTTGGTTTAGCTACAGATCACCCAGCAAATGCAGTAAGGCTAGTTGAAAGTGAGTGGAAAAAACTTGTATTGTGTTAGCATGAAAGATGAAAACAAAACCTAAAAACATAGTGCTCATTGGACTTTATATTGTGAAAGCCATAAAATGTTTTATTTCTAAGGTTCTAGAATTAATTCATGTGCTGCCAACCAAACAAGCAAGAAAAGTCAATAGAAGCATTTCAAGTGTCTATTTTCATGATTTCAGGTGGTCTCTAAACAAGAAGAGAATAACTCGGACAGTTTTGCTATATCTGACCCATCAGGTTAGTTTACATAGTAGCTTATTCTAAACCATTTTAAGCTAACACCTGTGTTCTGCAGTCTTGTATATGCTGTTAGAACTTCCTTTAATTCTTTGAAAAGAAAACATTTTATATTGGGGGTGGGGAAAAACAACCACCAACTTTTGGGTAGATATATTACCTATAATCGGGTAGTTTTGAGTTACCTTAAAAATGGGTCTACTTCCACCACTAGCCTTGTGCCATAGGTCAGTGATTTTCTCATGGTGAGGTATATAGAGATCCTGTATAAATGTTCCATTTGGACTCTTCTGTTCCTGCTTGTATGGGACAATTTCGAGACTTCAGAGATTTTTTTGTTTGGTTGGGGTTTTCTTGACACCTTCTGTAAGAAGTTAATTTAGTCTTTCGAGAAAACTATCATGTTATGTGTCTTAAGTGTAGTGGAAGTGAAATTTAGTTTATCATTTGTGTGCTGACCTATTAGAATTCTGTAAAGCAATAATAGGTTTAGATGCTGTAGACAGACACAAATACATGACATGTAAAGGGAAGAACTGTCTCTTCTGCAGACTGTTCTCCACTGGGAACCTTGCAAGAAGGTCTTCATTCCAGCCTAAATAAAATGCAGATAAAAAATGAGAGAGTTTTTTCTTTGCTTTGCTGCATTTCTTCCACTTCCTCAAAACTAGTGCTCTTAATATTTACCATGTAGGTAATTTGACAGGAATGGTTGGCACAGCGCTGTATGTCAGCCCAGAAGTCCAAGGAAGCACAAAGTCTACATACAATCAGGTATGATTAAGTAGACCTAACAGAAAGGTATCATGGAATCTACGGTACCAGCTACGATTTAGGTCATTCCTGCTTAGTGCAGGTCAAGTCAAGCTGGAACAGAGTGTGGTGGGACTGCTGCAATAAGCAAGGGAATGGGGAATATTTCTCTGAGAGGAGATCAAGGGTAGAAGGATGTGGGATAATCAGTTTTTTGTGCTGGTGCTGTGACAATGACCAGGTACGAGTGACTTCAAGTTATGTAATCATGGAGGACCTTTATAAATAAGATAGAGATTCTGCAGTTTATTTAAGGTAAAATGTCATAATTGGAAATATATATTGCTTTCCTGGATTCCTTGTCTGATTTTTCTGTGGTGGGGGTGGTTTTTTTCGTCAACGCACTGTCCTTTACATATGCAGAGATAAGCTGAATTTCAAGGCAAGATCGCTTTCAAAGTGGAAGTGAGTCCTGTACATCATGGCAGTGCTGTGATAATGGAAGACATAGAGGTCTACTAAATCTCAATGGATTGTGTTCCCTAACAAAAGTTAAAAGAAAAACCCAAACCATCAAATCATACCTCAAAAAATCCCACCCCTCTCTCTGGTGGTAATATACTGTGAAATTTAACGAAAACATTATTTTTCTCTCTGCTGTCATCTTCTGCAGAGGATTCACAGGTATTACATTTAAGTTTCCATTTCTTTTCTTCCTTAGAAAGTGGACCTGTTCAGTCTGGGCATAATATTCTTTGAAATGTCTTACCATCCCATGAACACTGCGTCAGAAAGGATCTTTGTTCTTGGTCAGCTAAGACTGGTAAGTGTACAGATACCACAGATACCAATTCTGTGCATGAAATAGAAGTAAAAGGATGCAAAATGAAGCAAAAATGTTTCTGCAAGGAGTTTTTTTTTAAAAAAAAAAAGTTTACATGGTACATAATGAATAGTGAAGAATAAAATTAGAAATGGTATTCACATTCCCTTAATATACTGTTGGTTTCTTAATGGTTTTACCTTTAGTCACTGTAGCTGATAAATGCCTGTGATCATAAATTGTCTTCATTTTATAAGACATCATAAAAGCATTTTGGTGACACTTGTATTCCTGTTAGCTTTTCAAACTAAATTTGCCATGTGTTTTCTGCTTTCCCCTTCCTTTACTCCCCCTCATGGGCAATAAAAACGCTTAGCTTCTCTGTTTAGATATATAGAACTTAAAAATAAGACTAGCCTGAGCGAGCTGGACTGGCTGGTATAACTCAAATGTGGAGTTTGTGTTTGGTTTATTTTGTTTTGTTTTTTCATAGCCCAGCATTGTATTTCCTAAGGACTTCGATGAAGTCAAGAATGCAAAGCAGGTAATTTTGAAGACTTTTTAACTGTTAGGTCATTGCTCTCAAGAAGTGTTAATTATCATTTCTCCCATTTAATTTTAAATTTTTTATCTCTGCCAAGTTCTTATTACGTGACACTAGAACAAAGTAAGAAAAAAACCAAACCACAGAAGAATATACTAAGTTGATGAGGAACTATATTTACACACAAAATGCCCTGACTGCAGTCATAATGAAATGCACTGTTCACTGGCATACCTTTCAGGCTCTGAGGGACAACTTTCTTTTTTAGGCTTCGATAAATGGCAGCTGTATTGTGTTAACCCTTAACTTAAACTTTTGAAAGCTGTGTCAGCAAACAGAAAGAGATGTGCGAGCTAAATAGGCTGCACTGAGTTTTAAAAGACCTGCCCTCGATGCTTCCATAGCAGAGAAATGAAATGATAAAGAGCAGTGTAATCTTTCCTGCACCATCTAGGTATTTTTTTCCTTATGCCAGTGGACTCTTTCATTGACCATTAGCATCAGGTTTTTGTCTGTTATGGCTGTGGAGCAGCCATCTGCCTGTTACTGGTACCATTAAAATGTTTCAATCCTGTACATTTTATTGAAATATGCCAAGGTTTCCCCTTTGATATTTTTAACCCTCAGATCTTTCATGTTGTGCCTGTGATTTCTCTTAACGTTGTTAATGAAGAGATGCCAGAGCTAGCAGGACATAGAACAACAAAAGGATATTACATGTTTTGTCACGCCAAGATATCAATTTAGAGTAATTTTTGTGTTTTAGTAAATTTTATTCAGTTAGTAACTCAATAAAAGATGTTTAGAGTTTAATAAGCAAAGAATATCCACCCCAAAGATTTAGATCCTACTTTCTTTATGTCCCCTGTGGAGTCTTAAAATTTTTATTGGCGTATGTGACTTAGCAGTATTTACAGCAAACTTCTTAATATGTAAAATTTTCTAAACTATAAAATTTTGATTTAATTTTTAGAGGTCAGTTATTACATGGCTCCTGAACCATGATCCTGCAGCACGACCAACAGCTGTGGAGCTGTTAAAAAGTGAACATCTTCCACCACCACAGATGGAAGAGTCTGAACTCCATGAAGTTCTCCACCATACCTTAGCAAATGTGGATGGAAAGGCCTACCGGACTATGATGAGTCAGATATTTTCGCAGCGTATATCTCCAGCTATAGACTATACCTATGACAGTGATATACTGAAGGTTTGTAGGTGTTTAGGGAATGTGTGGGTTCTTTTCCTGTGTTTGATTTTTAAAAAAGAAAAAATTCTATGGGTAAACTCAAAACATGTTTGAGAATTGCATTATCTCTTAAGATTAACCTTCATGTTAATTCCCTTTTAAAGCTACAGACCTGCACTGTGTGGGCTCAGGCTATTAGTTCCTATTTGAACATTACATTCATTCTTCAGTGACGAAACAAGTAGTGTTCGATTGTAGCAGCTAAAGATTTAAGTTTCTGTCCAAATGATTACTTTCTTCACCCTTAATTTCTCTCAAATAGATAGTACTTGCATCTGATTGGCAACAGACTGTGTTGCCTGTGACTGTTTTCTTCCCTTTCTAATTATGGCAAAGTAATTGTTCTTAGTTTCTCAACTCGAGTTTCTGAATCTACAGAAATACAAGGTAACAGTACAATAATACTTTGTATGGCTGTAGCTATTTTTTAACCTTACCAGAATGTTTATTGCCTATATTACATGGAATGATTGCCTGTATTACATGAAGTGTTCATGGCATATGAATTGCATATTTACTTTTTATTTGTGATGGTTTCAGGGTAGTTTTTCTATTTGGGCAGCCAAGATACAGCAGCATGTATGTGAGATTGTCAGCCGGATATTTAAAAGACACGGTGGGTGTGTTTACAACAGTTGTTCTCTTTCTTTTTTCATCACTGAATAGATCTAAGAAAATGGAATGGTTTTACTGCTATCATGAGTCCACACAGTATGTTCAGTATTTGCATATCATTTGAAGTTTTCCATTGTTTTTTTGCTGTTATTGTGGCATCCCAGTAACAGCTGTTAACTTCAGAGCTGAATGATATAAATTTTCTGTAGAAAGAGCAGTAAAAGTCTCAAGTATGTCTTTGAATGTATTTGGTCATTCTGATTAGTCTGTATGACCTTTTAGAGGTAGGGAGTGTTATGGAAAATGTAGATTTAAGTATAAGGATAGCATCCATGTAGCACAGTAACTTTTCTCTGAACATAGCCAGAAAGGGAGTGGCCTCAGGAGCGTGAAAACAGAGTAAGTGTATGGTGGTACTTCTGATACTGCTCAGGAACTTCCTGAGCCAGAGCTGGTATCATGGTATTCAGTAGTCTTTTACAGTGTTTCTTTCCAGGATTGCATCCTGTCATTAGGAATAGTATTTGCTTAAAATCAGTTTTTAAGAGAGGAAGAAAACTCGTTCACACACTGTAACACTTGAAGTATTGTAATTTTTATTGGTTTATAGGCATTCATGATATTATTTTATATAAAATAGAGAATTTTAAAATAGAAACAGAGAAATTTCCTAATACATCATATTATGATTAAGCATGATCAGGGTTTGGCAATACAAAAGAATGAGAAACTGAGAAATGTGAAGTCAAGTAAGGTGAAGTGGTTGCCCTGCTTTCCACCCCCACTAAAAGCTTAAAGACTTTGGAAAGTGTCGGCATTTTAGAGTCTGAAGTGTTTTAATTATTTTTGGAAAAAAATTGGGGGGGGGGGCGGGAGGGGGATATTTATTTTTAAATCGTATCTGCCATCTGTAACAGAGAGAAGCATTTCCCTGTATTCAGGGCTACTTTTTTCCTAATTTAAATGCTTATGTTGAAATCTAATTGAAGACATGAGTACAGCTTCTATAATAAAATAGCTGTTTGAGAACCAGGAGAGAATTTACAAGAAGAAGGTATTTTTCAATTATTTGCAATAATATTGTTAATAGTAAGGTTTTGGTGAAAATTGGATTCATAAAGAGAGATGGTTGCAGAATACATTCAGCAAAAAATGTTTTTTGTGAGGTTTTAAAATGAACCATAAGCACTTCTGATATGTTTTTGAGACACATGATACAACATATCTGAACAGTATTTATTCTCTATGGAAGTGACTCTAGACCAAAACAGTTCTTACTGGTGTCTGTGGAGTTTCATATCTGTTTCGTATGCAGGCTTTTGTGAAGAATGGTGTTTGGAGGGAGAGGTGAGAATTCTGCTGGGGCTGTGGGATTGGCAGCTCTCTGTTGCCCAGAGCCCAAGTAGCGTGGCAAGATAGAACATGAAAGTTTGACAGCTTTCTTTAAATGGTGAAAGAGGAAAGTCTGTTAAGGACCCTTAAAATAATGTAATTTTTAAAAGGTGTTGATATTGTACCCTACAGGGCAGTTCATGAGCTTGTAAAAAAGCAGATACCACTTCTGAAATGGGAGATAATAGTATTTTACTGGTTTTGTGCAGGAGCCATCAAGCTGCATACTCCACTGCTAATGCCCAGAAATAAAAAATTATATGAACATAATGAAGCTTCGTATTTCATGGATCACAGTGGGATGCTGGTAATGCTTCCTTATGACCTCAGAGTAAGTATTATCATCTCTATAGGCAAAGTTGGGTTTGAAGAGTGCTGTGGTATTTGTAGATGTGTTTGATTCAGTAGTCATAATTTTGGCTGAGGCTTATACTTCTGTATTTCATTTTTCAGATTCCTTTTGCAAGATTTGTAGCTCGAAATAACATATCAAACTTGAAAAGGTAACGGACATAGAGATAATGTTTTGTATAGAAGCCACGCTTTGACAGTGACCACCAAAGACGCTGATTCATTCTTCAATGTTTCCTTTAGATACTGTATAGAGCGAGTTTTCAGACCTCGGAAGCTAGACCGCTGTCATCCCAAAGAACTCCTAGAATGTGCATTTGACATTATTACCTCTACTGGAAATAGCTTTTTGCCTATAGCAGAAACAATTCATGCCATCTCAGAAATCATTCAAGAGTTTTCAGTACTACAGGTAGATTCTCTAATCATCACTTTTGCTCTCTTTTCTATCCTAAAATTTTAGTTTTTAGTAATTTTTTTTATGTGCTTAGAAATGATAGATCCTTTAACCTTAACAAGTACAGAACTGTTTTCACGCTTTATCAATACTCAGTTATAGAACACTGTCATTTAAATCAAAGACATGTTTCATAGGTAAACTTAAAATGAAGCATGGGTTTGCAAAAGAAATACTAATCAAATCCTTACAGTGCCATTGAAATAGTCTGCCTCTGTCAGACGAATGATTATTGGAGAATAGGACAAGCCTTGCCATTCTTTAGCTCTAGGTTGAAGGTAAGGTGGTAGAATGAGGGTTCTGAAGTTAGTTTTCAATTATTAATAAATATTTAGGAAAATCTTCTTTTTTTTTTCTTTAGTAAATGGAGTGCAAGGGAAACTTTTTTTCCTTCTCTTTTTTTTAATTTTTTTTTTCTTTCACTGTTTGCTAGGAAAGAAATTACAGTATTTACTTGAACCACACTGCCTTACTGAAAGCTATACTTTTGCACTGTGGGATACCAGAGGATAAACTCAATCAAGTTTACATCATTCTCTATGATGCTGTGGTAAGATATTAGTTATTAACCTAATCTCTGTAATTATCATTGTAGAGTATCTTGTTTTGTGGAGCTATCTCTAGAGAGGAGTAGCAGCACGTTGCCAGCATAACATCAAATATCATGTTGACTTATAAAAAGGCTGGCTATCTTTGGACTGTAAACATAGATTAATTACTTTTTTGTTACTTCTGGATCGGGATGTTTTAAGATGATTTTTAGATGTGTATTTCTGAGAGAATTATTCACCTGTATAAGAACTGGTAGGCTACTCAAGAAAAAATTTAACATCTATTTTAATATCATGTTGATCTTTTTGACCTTACAAGCGAAGAAAATAAAATTCATTTGAATAATTAAAGTGCATTTAAAGCCCAACAAAATGCTTTTTTTATTTCTCTTCATTTTATTATTTTTATTTATTAATTTACATAAACATTTCAGTATTTATAAAGAAGTGCTTTTCAACGAAATTGGTATTTTTATATTTTTTGTTGCTGCTTGAAAACAAGCTGAATATGGCCTCACTACAAGACAGGTGGAAAATGTGTTATTTATTGGTTTTGTTCTTTTACAGTATTATTGCAGTTTGAAAATGTAGCCTTTAATTAAATTTCTTGGAAGCTTGTGTTGTAATTCTTCTCACCAATAGTACTTTTTTATTGTTTTTTTTTTTGTAACTTGATTGTTGAATACATTTTAATCTGTTTCTCTTGTAGACTGAAAAGCTAACTAAAAGAGAAGTAGAAGCCAAATTCTGTAATCTTTCTCTCACATCAAATAGTGTAAGTAATTTTAATTCAGTGGTAATTTCACTCTACCTTGCCATAAATCCCGTTATTTAAGTAAATATTTTATTTACTTTGCAATTCAATCAGCCAGAGTAAGAAAAATAAACTGTTACATCTGCTGTTCAAAATAGATCAGTCTCTTCATTAGTGGTCTGATTTTGTTCTCTGCTCTCTCAAGAAGTCAGTATTGCAACTGTTTGTTCCTTCTTTTAAACATATTTTTTTCAAACTGTGGAAAGAATTAAAGAGTAAATGGAGTCCTGTGCAGTGGTATTTAGTAAAACAGAGAGACACTTTAAAAAAAAAAATAAAAAAATTTGTCAGCAGATGTTGAGGAATGTGCATAAAAAGTTAAGGTTAATTCCTGGACACCCTGATGAGACTTGTGCCTGTCCATTCCTTTCCTCAATTCACTAGGTAAAAACAGGCCAAAAAAGCAGATAGTTTACTCACACCAAATCAAATATTTTGGTTTTTAGATGTGACCTGTTGTGAGCACTGTCAGTGGTGTTAGCTATGTTTTTTTAATTTTAATTTTGTTTTTAGCTTTCTCGACTCTACAGATTCATTGAGCAAAAGGGAGAAGCAAGTAACGTATTTCCATTTTTAAACACAATGATAAAACAAAAGCCAGGTGTCACTCAGCTCTTGAAGCATGGCATGAAGGATTTAGAGGAAGTCATTGGTCTGTTAAAGCAACTTGGAATAAAACTTCAGGTTTGTTAAATACTCTGCAAATAAGTTAAAGGATTTGTATGCTGCTGGGCCTTGTAATTTGCCAGGAAAGAAAGTAAGGATATTTTAGATTAGGAAAAGCACATCAAAGTGGGTTTTGATAGCAAGTAATAATGCTGGCATTGGTTTTGTTTGTTTGTGTTGGGATTTTTTTTGGTTTTTTAGATGCATTTTAAGAATAAGCCCTCTGCCAGTCAGAAGTCTCTGGTTTAGTTTCTGTCTAATGACACACAGACCTTTACTTTTTAACCAAGGTTGAAAGCATTACCTAGAACGTAAAGGAATTTTAAATTTTGAAACAAACTCTATATTTTTTTTAAATATATAGAAAGCAGATGACTGCTAAAGACCTCCCCTGCTTTACCATCCTTGAGGCATGCTGTTTGGGTTTTGTGCAATAGGTCTTTTGGGATACTATAAGATTAAAGAATCATTTCCTTATATTTAATTGTATTTTAAATTTTTGGAGATAATGAGTGTTACGGTATATCTATCTTACGTAAGAACAGTGTTTTCAATTCATACCACTTATAGTTAGTTTCCATAGGAAACTAATTATGTTAACTGGTAATATAATTAGTACAGGTATTGGTACAAGTCTTGTATTTTTATTTTACAGGTTTCTATAAATCTGGGACTAGTTTACAAAATACAGCAGCACAATGGTATTATCTTTCAGTTCATAGCATACATCAAAAGAAGACAAAGAACTGTGCCTGAAATTCTTGCTGCCGGGGGCAGATACGATCATCTGGTATGTGCTCATCTCTTTTAATGATTTTTTTATTTTTTTAATCATGAAAAAAGCAAAAACCTTTTTGAAATTTTGCAGAGACAAGTATTTGGGTCTTCCATTTTGTTTCTGTTTTGTTTTGAGATTCCCCAGTTTAGAGGGCCACAGATGGTAGGACCGGTACCTTCAGCCGTTGGAGTCAGCATAGCTATAGATAAAATAACTGCTGCTGTTTCCAGTGTGGAGGAGTCTGTAAGTCTGGTTTTTGGGAGGTGGGGGTTTTGTTTGTTTATTTATTCCTGGTAATTCAGTAACCTAATTGTAGCCACAGATGGGCAGAAAATAAAATGTTCAGATGTATTCCAAAATGATGCCATACTGAAATAGACAACAAACATCTAGATGACCTGTTTCCTTTTGTGCTTTTCTACATAGAATTGTTTAGTAAAATAAGATTTAGGGGAAGAGAGGATCTTAGGCTTATCCCTTTTGTTTTTAAATTAAATGGGACATTTTTTCCTCAGCCTGTGGATTGTTTCAGATGGAAAAGTACAACTATAGATATTTAGCTGTTAAGTATTACTTTCCCCCTACCACTTCTCCCTCTATAAAAATATAGAAGGTGGAGATGGAAGGAAACCTAAGAAAATAGAGTGCTTCATACAATATCACACAATTTCACTTGGTTGTGGGATGTTTATTTTATTAACTTCATAACAATAAATTAACATTGCTAGGCAGAGTTAGAAGGAAAGAAGAGAATAGGCTGGAGTACTTTGCAGGCTGAGTCTGTGCAGATGCTTTTTGTCAAAAACAAAGCTTCAGTGACTCAGATATGCTTAGGTAGATTGTGGCTCTGAAGAGGTGGATGTAACCCCTTTATTCCAACTTAATGCATTTTGAAAAACATGAATATATTTATCCTTCTTTGTTACTTTAACTGCCTTATGAAGGGAAAAGATGGTTTTGTGGCCAATACTGACTGTCTTGTTTTTAATATCTCTTCAGGTTTCTGTTAGCTCGTGTGACCTGCTGGTTGTAAGTGTTGGTCAGATGTCAATGGGTAGAGCGATCAATATTGTTCAGAAGCTCTGGACTGCAGGAATACCAGCCGAAATAATGTATGACTGGTCCCAGGTAGAATTTCTGTTTCTGTGTTGACTATATTGCTGTTTTCCAATATTAATGCAGCCCAGGACCATCCTTTTTCCTTTTTTCTAGTTTTTATTGAGTTACAGACTCATAAAACTGAGCATGTAGGGTGCAATTCAGATGCAGTAATGTTAAGAAAGTCTCTCTGGCCTTGCGGTGTTCTTCCTCTCTACTTCCCAGAGTATTTCAAAGTGCAATGTAGGATCTTTATGTTCTTCTGAGAGCATGAAGGAATTAAGTGATCTTCCCCAATTGTACACTGCGAGTGGAGTCCAAGGCCTATTGATATCAAGGGTGAAAGTCACATAATGAATTTAAAATGAGGCCATTTAGTTCCAGTGTGGATGCTTCAAAGCAGAAACATATTTTCTGCCAGTCAAGGCAACAAGGGCTGTAAGTAGGATCCCTGAATTCATAAATTAATCCTTAATAATCACTGTGTCAGTGACAGAACAGTAGCATCAACCTTTAAATCTATCTGTCTGTTTTGAGCTCACTTGCTTAATTGCCTGACTTTTTTGTAGTCTTTTGCCATAACATTTCTGATAGTTTTGATCCCTCAGAGCTGAAAAAAATCAAGATCTTTATGCTTTTCTTATGGTCATCTGGGATTCTCTTCTTTTGTAATTCTTAAGGAATGAAGATGTAGGTAGTTAACTGCCTCTGTCTAATGCTGTCCTGCAGCCCACTGCTTAGTGAGCATAGCAAGCCCTTCGGTAAGCTCAGCACTAAGAATGATGGTAGTCAGCCTTAGGTTTACACAAAACCCGGCTGGAGTCAGCTTTCAGGACTGTGTACCAAGACTGAGCTATTATTCTTAAGTTGCAGGCTGTGGGGTGGTAACTGATTGATGGTACATTGCACATTTTTAATTATCTAGACCTGGCATTTCTAGGTCCAGCTATCCCCTTCCATGTGGGAACTAGGACTGTGGGGCCTAGGCATTCTCTCTCTGTCTAGTGTAGACTTAGATTTCAATTTTTAAGGAGCGTTAGGTGGATAAATTTATGCAAAATGAAGTTTCACCTCCTGGAGCTGTTGTTAGGGTTTTCCTCTCTCAGCAGCTTATATGATCAGTGTAACTGCTGCATATCAAGGTTTTAGTGATCATTTTATAATCTGTCACATTTCTGTCCCACTCCTCTTCCTCTGTTCCCATTTTAGTCCCAGGAAGAACTGCAGGAGTATTGCAGATGCTCTGGGATTACATATGTGGCTCTTGTGTCAGATAAAGAAGGAAGTCATGTGAAGGTAAGTGTGGGAACAGAGGATGCTTGATGATGTGTCAGATTTATAACCTGTTGTTCTACGCTTCTCCTTCATTTTTTTTTCTTTGTATTTACATAACTGTAGATTTCAAGTAAATACAGTTTCAGTTGCTAAGTAGTAGAAATTTCTTCTGAAGAAGAATGCTTTTTATCCCTCTGTAACACTGTTATTCACAGGCCTCCTTGTTTTTAGAAAAATCCAAAAATTAGTGCAAACCTAGCTTGACTTTGAGCCATTGGTGTCTTCACATGGAAAAAATTCCTGTTGTCTCTGATTTATTTGAATCCACAAAATGAATTAGTTGACTCAGTCGTCTTTCCAGTTGGCAGCTTTCCATGTTACAAAAAAAACCAAACAAACAAACTGAAAAAAAAAAAAAACAAAAAAAATAAATCTGTGTAGTTTAAACTGGCAGAGTCTGAACCACATTCCTCATCTTTGTAAGATAAGATTAAGATGGAAAGGCTGGACTCTGTCACAACATGAATCACCACCTTTTGTGCTCTGCAGCCTGTGGTTCTGGTACCCTTTCGGAAGTTTTTAAAAATATTCTTGATTCTGGGTCATTAGGAAAAAAGATCTTTATTCTTTGAAAAAATATTAATTCTTTGACAGCATCTGGTGTACCTAGCCAATGTGCATGGCTGAAATATTTTTCACTTGTTACTCACTCACCTTCTCGTTAAAGGAGAAGCTGCTGCTGGAGCATTCACACCCCATTCAAAGAGTTGCACTCACCCCACCTGAGTCTTCAGCTGCTCGGACCAGGGTCCCTTCACAGCAGGCACGCCTTTCAGCTATTCACACACACCCTAACCCTTAGGAGTGCTCCCACCTCCTTCAGGCTTGGCCCTAGGTTTCCTGCAGCAGAGTCTTAGGCATCAGATTTTATAGAAATAAGTAATTTAATGGAAAGGTACAGCAGCAAGATCTTCCTTGGGGGCTGTGTGCCTCCAAAAACCTCAAACAAAGAAATTTCTGGGCAATTATACCCTTATGATATGTATACCCACTGTTCATGTGTCTTGTAGTTCAGTGATGATTTTTAGGTCTGGGATCTTCTATGTGTCCAAATAGGCAAGCTATTCCCTACTCTGATTTGTGGTCTCTGCTGACAGTTGTAGCCTCCTCTTTGGTTTATGCTTCTTGAGCCCCTGTGCCTGCTGGCAGAACATGGGGAACTGAAAAGACCCAGGCTTAGGGGAAACACTACCAAAACATTAGTGTGTTATCAACATTTTTCTTACACTGTAAGACTAAACACAGCACTGTACTAGCTGCTGAGAAAATTACTGAGTAAATTAACTCCATTGCAGCCTAAAGGCTTCAGCAAATCTAGCTTCTTATGCTAAGTAAAGCTAACAGCATAAATCATGCCATGTTATAACCATAAGTATTTTTTTTTTATTCTAATAGAAGAAAAAAACTAATATTGCTCAGCAGTCATTTTAACAGATAGCAATTAACTGTGTATGAGTAAGTAGATTTTGATGATGAGAATACAATACATCACTGTCTTCCATAAGACTACTACAGAACATTCTTTTAAATATGGCTTTATTGAAGCAAAACCAACAAAGAGAATGCTAATAAAGTGAATGGTGGTGTTAGTGATTAATATCTTTCCAGTAGAGATGGAGCAGAGTCTAACTGTTGCAAGCTGAAACACGAACCTTACTCTAACATCATTTCTTAACTCGAACCAAACAAACAAACTCCAAATGAGAGATGCTGCTATTAATGTGGTATTTTTTTCTACCGGCCATTATGTTAAAAAATTATCACATAGTAAACGTAAGTAGCCAAGCTAGTTTAAACTTTGGGAATGCAAAGGAAATTAGTTGGTTGGGGAGGAAAAAAAACAGATTGACTTGGCAGTGGGTGACTGGACATGATGATAGTTTTCTAGCTTTGCTTCATCTCTACTGGGTGAATAATCCAGTTTGGTTTTGATTAAATTTGATAAGTGTATTCATATGCTATTTTAAGAATCAACAATCTTAAGAACCACTGAACTACATCATAGGTGAAATCCTTTGAAAAAGACAGGCAGACGGAAAAAAGGATTTTAGAATCTGACTTAGTAGACCACCTGATCCAGAAACTCAAAACTAAAGTCTGTGATGAAAGATGCAGTAGGTAAGTAGTATAACATGTCAGTGTGAATAGTCAAAATCGGAAGTGAATGTCTGCATGTTTTAATGAAATAACTCAGTTAAAACTTGATTTTATCTGATAAAGAGTAAGTGCTGTGCTGAATTCCTCTTGAGGGGGAAAGGAGGTAAAAGGCCTGGTTAGATAATTTTATTGAGATTAAGAAAGGGACTGATTTTCCCTCGCTGCTGTTAGATTCAGACTTCCATAGTGCTTCATAAATTACAAAGTTATGCAGCTCAAATGTTACTGGAACACCAGTACANGAGATTAAGAAAGGGACTGATTTTCCCTCGCTAACTTCATAAATTACGAAGTTATGCAGCTCAAACGCTACTGGAACACTAGTACGGTTCGTATGGTAGGACTGTTACTGACCAGATGCCCAACTACATTCATGTACTGTGTAATCAAAGAACTGAAGCAGTAAATCCCTTTAATTCTGAGGCAGTGCTGATGCTGTAAAAATGAAGGCGTAATTGTGCCAGCCAACGTGTACAGGTGGGCTACAAGTGAAAGTAACACATGGCAAAGGCTCGGGGTACACAGCAGCACCCCATCATCCTGTAGAAGTTAGTATGGATAACACAGAGGCTGCAGTCACTCCTGTGTGCATCTATGTATATTTTTATGTGTGTACATGTATATGTAGTGGCAGCAGGAACAGACACAGTTTATTCATACAAACTTGAATGCATAAACTGACAGATTGTATATTCATAGGATTTCTGAATAGACTGAACAATTAAGGAAATCATTAAGCTGGGAAATGCTTAACTCAAGCAGTAGTTTGTTCAAGTGGCTGGCACCTCCTGTTCCCCACCTCTTTGTGGATTTTCTCTGGCCTCATGTGTTTTGTGACAGATCTACAGGTTTTATTACAAACTGCGAAAGAGAATTGTTCTTTCTAAAAGTTACTTTATTTCTAGATCCTGAGAGCAGAATAGAGGAAAAACCCATATTTGGTAATACTAAACAGGGAAATGCAGTAATTATGAACACTGCCAAATTTCTTTGTTAATGAATCCTGAATGTGGAAAGCAAAGGGATCCAAACTAATAATTTAAGCTTCTATGAATATGTGTGATCTTAAGTATAAATATTACTTTGATATGTTAGTATTATCTCACAGAAACCTGTAAGAAATCATGGACTAAATCAAGAAGTTGGAGAGAATATTCTCATAGTACATTCTAGTATGAGGATCTAAATCACTCTTGCATGATGGGGAGCATATTTTTTCATATCCTTAGGAAACAAAAATTGCTTCTTGATCAGATTTTGTAATGTAATTTTGTATTATTTCCTGTCTGTTCCAGAATAGAATTTAATCTGCAGATACATACTGTGAAGTCTCCCTATATTTCTTTGAATAAAATGAATATGTTTGTATAATAATCTGAAGCCATGTATTATTATGGTATTTCTTTGTTATTTTGAATTTGTTTCCCTAACTAGCTTTGTTTATTTCTAGAGAAACTTCGGATAATCTTTCAGTACCAAATCAAAAGGGATCATTTATTAATAATTCAGGTATTTAGTCTCTAGCTATAGAACATACAAACTATTTCTCTTTCTGCTTAAAAACTGTAATATAAGAAAATATTGCTGGAACATAGTATTTTTGAAGTATTAACAAAGTCAGAGCGAGTAAATGTTTTCTAGCAATGCTTCTGGTTAGATGCTTCCTCATAATCTCAAATGTTGTTCCAAGTGATCAAAAACTGACTTTTTCTCCAAACTAACAAAATAAGTGTTTAGGCTAACGGGCAGAATATTCCACATATAAACATTCATTGATGCAGTAATTCAGAGGGAGGGACACACACATGTAAAAATCATGAACATTTCCTTGCTGAGGAGAAATTAAGTATTATTTTGATGGGAAAAAATAACACTACCTGTGATTGATACAGTCTTGAGACCTACTGTTCTGCCAAGATTGTTTTCTTCAAATGAAAACACCTTTACATTTCTAGCTACACACGTTCAGTCTGATAATAGGAGTTTGGAGACAAAAAATAATATTAAGTATTTTTTGTGTGGATAGTTTAGCACTTTTGATAATTACTTTATTAAGCACTCATAGTGTGTGGTGGTGGTGGTTGCTGTTTGGTGGTTTTTTTTTAAAGAAACTCTTGTTTACCACCTGTGCTGGTTTCAGCTAGGAAAGAGTTAATTTTCTTTCTAGTGATTGTGCTGTGAAAGGAATGTCAATAATGCTTACTGGTTTTAGGTGTTGCTAAGTGATATCTACACTGCTCAAGGACTTTTTCCAGCTTCCTGGAGAAGTATAGACAGAATGATGGAATGGCCAGTGAAATATTCCATACCATAGGCATCATACTTGGTTCATAAATGGGGGTAGGCTTGGGGGGGGTGTTGGGAATCCATAATCACAATCACTGCTCTGGGAGGAACTAATTCGTTATTGTTATTTTTCCTCTTCTATTATTGTTTCGATTAAACTGTCTTTATCTTAACCCACAAAGGGTTTTTTCCTTTCCCCTCCTTTCCATACCCCCTTCCTCCTTCCTTTATTGGGGGGGAAGGATGGATCTGGTTGCTGGCTGAGGCTAAATCACAACACCCCCTTGCATAACACTGAGGGAGAGAGGTGGCTGTTTTGTTGGCTTAATTTGGGAGGTTTTGTGTGTGTCTGATTATCAGATGAGGCGATTTGTATTTCAAAGTAAGCCATTTCAGGTTTTATTTGTTGTTTTGGGGGAGAGCTAGGGGCTGGGGTTTGTTTGATTTGTCATTCACTCTGCTATGACCATTAGATAGTTGCTGCTTTCTTGTAATAGCTTGTCTTTTTTTGATACCATGTATGCTACCTTCCTCTGTAAAATTCTGCAAGCTGTTTGGAACCTATTTATTATTTGCAGGGAATGCTGATGTGAAATAGCAGATTTCTTATTCTTACCAACAAGTCTTTCAAAGTAATAAGTGAGCATTTGAGAATTTACATGCATGTTTTATTATCCTGTCTAGTTGACTGACTTTGGGGGATTTTAGCAGCTTTTTGAACCTTTGTTTAATTAATATTTTTTATTTTTCTGTTTGCTGCTATTTCTTGTATAAGGAAAAATATAATCTAAAACTATATGTTTGCATTTTAGGTGTGTTTGAATCACATGGAACTCTTGTAGTGCCTAATGTTAGTGTTATAGCTCCAGAAAAATTATCTGCCAGTGCCAGGCGTCGTCAAGAAATTCAGGTACATGCACATCAAATAAGTATTAAGAAGTGATCCTTAAAAGTTAAGGAATGGTAGAATTAATATTTTCACTATCACCTAACTTATGCAAATACATCCTGTTTGTTTTTATTCATAAACTAGACAATGAACAACACAAAAGTTGAAGGCAAAGACACCCTTTTTTTACTGTATGGGATCCTGGGGGTTACCTCTGACACTGCTGTAGCTGAGCCATCTCTGTACATATACAGATCAGAAATCTTACTTTAGTAGGAAACATGGTTCTGGAATTTTACTTTTTTTTTTTTTTTTTATAAATGCTGAAGTCTGTTAAAAGTGCAAGTTCCGCATAGTTTTAATTTGCAGTATCATACTCTGTGTATCTCATCATGTTGTTTCAAACTAAAGGCCTAAAAAATGCAGATAAAAACAACCCCACCTGCTTAAAATACGATATTATAATAATGTAGAAAAGATTAAATTATGCTAGGAAAAAAATGCCAGAGTTCGCTCATTTAGGACTTGCTCTCAAGGTATTTAAAGTACATGGTAAAATAGAGCAGAATGTAGTCTTACCCCCTTTTCAGTCAAAATTTGGGCATGCAACAAAAAATCCCTGCTATAATAGTTCTCGAAAGCAAATAAAGCAGTGATGTTATTCTCTGAACTTCAAGCTAAACAGACTTTCTGTTTTCACATTTATAATATACAAAATTTCCTAATGTACAAAAGACAATGCAGTGCAAGGCTACACTTGTGAAGTGCTGTCTTTGCAGGATTACTAGCTTGCTCTGGAAAAGTGTTACAAGGCATGAGCCATACGTTGGTTTAGCACACCTATCAGTCCTCTTTCTTCACTAGAGAAGAGATGTGATTCACCGTATCCAGTCACAGGTTCTGACATTCCTCTGAAAAGTTATTTAATGCCCAGAAACAAAAGGCGATTTTTAACTACATACAAGAGAATTCACTTTGTAGCACTCAGTTCTGTCTGCTTTAGTACAATACCAGTATTTTCACATCTTCACTGTTGCTGCAAGAGCGGCTCAGCTCCAGTCTCCTGCCTGTGTGCTCATTAAGGATTATTGTGGAGTTGTTCCTGAAAACTAGATTAAATGTTAATTTTAGTTTAAATATGATGTAGTTCTACATCTTGTGTTAGATGCAGCCTCCTCTGTTCTCATCATCTGTGAAACAGAAAATAAGCATTTCCAAGAGTTGTCATAGAAGCAGTGTATTTTACTTTTGCCTGTCTTTTGTTCACAGGTGCAAACAAGACTTCAGACATTCATTTCTAGCCTGCAGCAGAAAACAAGTGAGATTGAAATTTTAGCAGTAAGTATTTGGCAGGCTAAATTAATTTCAAATACTTAATTGAATTGGACGATGTAGTTGCTGTCTGGAACAAGCTACTCCCAGTAGCTTCACTTTAGAGATACCAAATGAAAAAATTTCTGGTTAAATAAGACCCATGGCTTTAACACTTCAAAAGCATTTCAAATTCTGCATATTTGATAGTTGCATAGAACAAAATTTAGCAATTGTTTAGCTGTAAATTCTTAAACTGTACTCATACTAACTGCTGTGGACAATTAATAACTTGTTTCTGCTAGATTTGCTCTTATGTTCAAACAGACATAGCTGTTGTTTGTATATGGCTTTCAGACTTTGCTGACCATGTCACAAAGGACTTGAAAATGGTACATGCTTTTCAGGAAACACATTGCCTATTTGCCTGTGCCTGTTTGGAACTTTCCATAGTAGAATCTATTACGAACAGGTCAAGCTTATAACCTTGTGAATTTCTATCTCTATGAGCATGAATCCTTCTTTGGCAATCAAAAAGCCTAACTTCTTTCAGTACAGCTCATCTCTGGTTGGCAAACGGGTAACAGAACTGTGAAGTATTGATTTCTTGATGGCACTTTTACAGGTAGATCTGCCAAAAGCAACAGTGATGCCCTTCCTATCATTGAAGGTAAGCAATTACGAATTGTTGAAACTCACACTGAACAACAGAAGATAAATTCCATTCCTGCTGAGGTGGAATGTAAAATTCACCCATTGTGGTTTTTCTCCTGTAAGGAGTTCGGAATAGGTTTTAAGACTTAATAGGTTTTGTTTGTTTTTTTTTTTTTTACCCTAGTAGCATGATTGAGGCTAGAAAATCTTTTTGTCAAATGCCAAAATTATACAAGACACCATCAGGAAGTCCTAATCCAACACTGTTTGTTTCCCCCAAAAATAGTTAACTGAAATTAAGTTTTACTACTTGTTTGCATAAACCCTTAAGCACTAATAGCAGTTTCAAAAAAGTTGTTCCTTGCATCTGTTAATGGAGGACGCAAAATACAAAGGCAGTTGTTTCAAGTTACAGTAGCTGAAACATCTTAGTGAAGCCAAAATAAAAAGGGGATGCATAAGTATTATATTGACACCCTTTACAAGTTATAGAGCCCATTTCATTGCTTACACCTTTTTATTGCTAAACTATCTTTGTTAAGAAACTGATCACTAAATTCTTCATGTTTTTATTAAGTATATTTTTAAAAGTCAAGTTGTACATGTTGTTTGTATTTGTTTCAAAGCTTTTTAATAACCTGTTTAATTAAGAAGCATTGACATTATATACATGTTCAGAAGACTGAATCCTATCAGAGTATTTCCTTCACAAGAGAATGTAGGACTGCATCATAATTCCTTGTCAATTCTTTTTTTCCAAGTTTGATGGAGATAGACAAGCCTTCGATGCTGCTGTGAGACAACTGATGTCACGATGGCCAAAACAGAGGTGTTCATACTTACAAGCAATCTGTGATGAAATTTACAATATCAAAATGGAAAAGAGGTAAATTTAAGATCTTACAGGTACATAAAACACGTCAATTATTTCTGCTGTCAAACATTATTAAATAAGCTGCTCTTAATTTGTCCTCCCCTTTCCCTCTCCTTGATGGAAAAAGAACTGTTCAGGAAACGTGTATACTTCCTTGAGTACTGTTTTTTCACTAATGTGAAACAAATTGGGAAGAGTTTACTGGTTGCTTGCTTAATCCTCACTTGCTGTAAAATGTAAATTTTTCATATAAACTTTTCCAAGAAATTCTGACATGTATTCTCATTATTACCTCATTGGCTACTTTGCTCTTAAAATTGAAGAGCAAACAACCATGTAGATCCAGGTGCTCTGCTGTTCTACTACACAGTAACCCTGATTTCCCACGGGAGGGACTCAGATTGCTTTTTTAAAAGGGGAGCACATGGAATTCCTCCTGACTTAAGGATATACCATGGGAATCTGGCAGAGCTTTAAGCAAACGCGATCCATTCTCTCCCAGCATGTGGTGTGAAGCCCAGTTCTGTCTTCTAAGTGTGAAAACAAGTATGTTCAACCCGTCTCCTTGTTGGATTCTGGTGGGGCTGAAACCTGATAGTCCGGCCACATCTGGTTTTAAGCCTTGCATTTTCAACTCTTGCGTGTTCTGGTACAGTTAAGTGATACCTGAGTATTTACATCCTATTGTGGGCTTCAGTTAGCTACATCTTAAACACAGATTCAGCTTGAAGGTACTATTTAAAATGAGACCAAAAACTGACTTTGCACAAGAAGTGCTTCAGGCTTGCTAATGTTTACAAAGGCAAGTAAGTATCAAGTGAAATTCCTCTTCCCCCTCCCCCGGAGCTTGCAAGGCTGTGAGGAACAAAACCCAATTAGTTCATACAAATAATATTCTGTACAGCTTTGGGTGTGAACATAATGTAGTCCCTGATAAGGTCTTCCTTTCCCTTTTGCTTCCCTGCACACAAAACACTGCCTGGCTATAAGCCTTCAAGATACTGAATGAGAACTAAACAGACTTGAAAAATGGAAAGAGAATGAAGGAGGAAATAGCAGCAACAGCCAAAAGAAATAAAACTTACTGCTGTTCTACTGAATCTTTATTTTTAGCCCACTGCTAAGATTTGTCACTGGTTTTTTACCTTTTGAACAGTTTCAAGGTTTAACAATCTTCTCTTTTCCTTCCTTCTGCAGGGTTCCTGTGCTTATCCTGTACAGTTACCGAGATGAATACAAGGTTTTGTTTTAGTATTTAAAGCATCTTTTAAGGAATGCTTTTAACAGGAGACGTGTTTTGTCAAAGGACTTTCAAAAAGCTGTAATAATGCAAGACAGGCAACTAATGCCTTTTTCTGTGTCTAGATTGAATTTCACATGTAATGTAAAACTGTAAATTTATGTCAGAAAGTGGAAATGTTTTATAGACACCTGAAAAGCAAGTCTGACTACAGCCAGAGAATGTCTTATCATGTAATTCTTGCCCCCTTATGCCACAAAAGAAGTTAAAAGCTGTGCTGGTGTAAAACTGCTTTTTCTTTAGAAATACAGTTTCAGAATGTTTTTTATGTCAGTTTGCAACAGTAGTACTGAAATAAGAAACTCGGTTCGAGGATTAGAGAAGATGCATTATCTTCAGCTCTATTTTAAACTTTTTTGAAGAAGGGTTTTTATGTAATAAAAGGTTTGGCTACTGAGCCTTCCTGAAAGATATATTGCAAGCTTTCTGTGTTTGTCTTTTAATAAACCTATTGGTTTGATTTCTATATAAGAGGTGGTGACTTTCAAGCTAAGAGAGTTGTTGCAAGCCTTGTTGCTTATGCTTGTTTTGCCAGTACTTTTTGCATTAAAATCAAGTAGCAGCTTCCTAGGAGATGAAATAAGATATGATACAAGAAAAATATGTTTTAAGAGAAACAGTAACCTGCACATGCTAGAGACATAATCCAAATCTTGAACCTGCTTTCTTCACTTGGGTTGTCAGATTAAGTTTGACATAAAAGTCACGGTAATGAGGGGGAGTCTTGATCTTCTTGAAGCTGAACTGTAACCATCAGGAAAAGTGAAGATAAGTGAAGTTAACTATGCATTATATTTCACATCAAATTGCTTATAATTGCAAGGGGAAAAAAAAAGTTAATGATTTCTGGAAATACACTGGTGTCTACTCTCCCTCCCTACCTGGTACCTGTTTTTGTCCTCTAACTCAAATTACTGCCTTTAGCACTGTAGGCTCATTGCATCAAGAAATACCTACTTACTTTTTCTGCCCTTTTGTAGTAAAGAGGGCAAACTTAAAATACGCAAACAGGTAACTTTAAAGACAAACCTAACAACTGTGGAAGTTGTAACAGCTACACAGAAAGCAGCATCAGGGGTGGCAGTCCTAAAGGCACAGGTGACCATACCATTCCTGGCCTCTCCTGGCCTAAGACAACTCACATCAGTCATCACAATCAAATCCATTTCTCATTGTGTTTAATGGGAACAATTAAGTATCCATCTTTTACATCTGCTTGTAGGAAGGAACTACTTTAAGATATGAACAATGGGGAAATACAATCTCTGAATATACTAAAGGACGAAGCTTAAAAAAGAAAAGTTTAGGTGATGAGCATTTTTAAGCCGTTTCTGATGATGCAGAGGCTTAGGTGATGAGCATTTTTAAGCCGTTTCTGATGATGCAGAGGCCTGCCTTCCCCCCACCCTGATCCAGAGGCTACACAGCTGGATTAGCATGGAGCAAAGGCACCACAGCAGCCGGGCTTTGAAAGAGCTTAAGCCTTAGGGGTATCTGCACTGCATCTTGTAGACATGTCCTTCAGAGTAAGACAGAAACAGGAAAGCTGCTGTTCCTGATAGTATGTTGGCACCCATCTTCCTTAGTACTACTGAGGCTTATCTATAAAACCAGGAATGTGTCACTGGAACTCCTAGTCCAGTCTGGCTTTGCTCCCGGCACAGTGCATCTCTCTTCACCCCCTGTTACCCCCCCAAACAAGTTTTTATGTTGCCCACTTGTACAACACAAAACAAACAGCAGTATAAGTACAAAACTAGTTGGCAGCTGAGCGTAAAGCTATTTCAGTGTAACTCTGTAACTACTCCTGCCATACAACAATCCAGAGAAAGCACCTTCTGCTCTCAGTTTAAACAAAAGTACTGATCACATCCCAGTATCCCGCTGGAAGGAAAGCCAAGGACAAGTGGTAACTCAAAAAGAAATGGACTTTGCTTTGAGCAATGGTCAAGTCTGTTACAGTGATGGCAGGACACTGTTCCATCACTGTGTTGCTTTACTCTTCTTGTTTTTGCTTTTCTTGTCTTTTTTCTTCAAGCCATCCATGTTCGCTCTCAGCAAATTTGAATATGCCTGAAACAGTAATTGGAACCATTACAAGAACAAATATGTGAACAACAATACACTAGAGGTAACACTTTTGATATTGGTAATAGATAGGTATCTGCATTTCCTCTGTTAGAGAATAATGCTCTTACACCCTACGCTGGCAAACTATTGTTTCTAAACCAACACAGAAAAATAGATAAAATATAGTAAGATTGTGTTTTTTTTAAAAAAAAAAGTAAAAAAAGGCAGACAGGTGGGTAGCCTAAGGTTAATCTGTATAGTGGTTCCACAGTGCAACAACCCATATACAACAGGCCAGTGCTCCCTACTATTCCCCAAGAGTTACACAAAAGGAAAGATAAAAGATATACAAAACTTACCATCTGGAATTTATTTACTTCTTTTGAGCTCACCTACAAAAGTAATACTAGAGGTTAGCCAAAAAAACACTGGCTTCTATCACAAACAAAGTACCAGCACTTGTTTACCAACCAGTAACCATCTAGTATTTTTAGCAGCAGTTGGATCAACCCACCCCATTCAGTGGGAGGCAGGCTGTACCGACATGTCACAGCACTTCACCCGTTTAGAAAACAGCACACTCCCTACTTGATTAACAAAACCATCCAGAGACCATGCGTCCCAAATTCCTGTGTTTTCAAATGGGAAGAACGTGAAGAAACATTCTAAGGAATGTTCTGTTTACCTGTAGGGTAATACCTTGCAGCCCAGATCCTCTCAAAGTAACATTTTTCCTTGGGTTTAGTGGGAGGTGTCCCTGCCCATGGCAGGGGGGTTGGAATTCGATCTGAGGTCCCTTCCAACTCTAAACGTTCTATGATAAAGTCAGCAAAAGCCTTTCTCAGTCCCTCATTCAAGGTTAACTTCTTTATTAGCAGCTGGAGTAGTGCTATGTTTTGGATTTGGGATGAGAAATACTTTTGATAGTGCACTAATGTTTTGAGTTGTTGCTAAACTCTCAAGGTCTTTTCTCCTACCCCACCAGTGAACAGGCTGGGGGTACACAAGAAGTTGGGAGGAGACAGCCCGGACAGCTGACCCCAACTGACCAAAGGGATATCCCATATGGTATGACATCATGCTCAGCATATAAAGCTGANTGACAGCTGACCCCAACTGACCAAAGAGCTATTCCATACCACGTGACATCATGCTTAGTCTATGAAGCTGGGGGAAGAAGGGGGAGGGGAGACGCTTGGAGTGATGGCATTTGTCTTCTCACGTAACCGTTACGCATGATGGAGCCCTGCTTCCCTGGTGATGGCTGAATACCTGCCTGCTGATGGGAAG
>VZRU01021162.1:2676-49040 GCA_013398155.1 Pedionomus torquatus | reverse complement strand
GCTGCTGCGGGCCGGAGAAGGAGGCCGGGCGCGGGCGGGACGGGAAGGGTCCCTGGTCCTTCCGCCGCTCTTCTCCTTCCCTCGCATTGCTTCCCAGCCCCGGGGCAAATTAGCGAGAGCTTCCAATAAAGGATGATAAAGGAATGCAAATAAGATTCAGCTCTTCCATCTCTCTGATTACAAGGAGGGGTTTTTGGTTCTGAGGCTTTTAAAACCATCTTTGTAGTCGTTTTCTTTGGAGGATGTGCATAAAAAACCTGATTTTCTTTCCCAGATGTGTATTAGTCATTGTTAACTGGAGAATATTTCAGGGCTGGATTGGTTTAAGGAGCTTGGGTTTTTCTGACAGCATTTATTAACTAGTCAGTTTTCTGACTCTCATGTGTAGTTCATTATGTTACTAGGGGTCTGTGAGTAGTATCTGAATAAAATCCACAGACTGCTAAGTACTTTTAAGTAGACCTGAAACCCTTTTCAATGAATTTTATTTCAGCACAAATATGTAGCGGTAGATATTTTTTTTCTAACCAGGTAGGATGGGGAGAGATTTGATAGAACTTTACAATGGTCATTTCAGTCATGAAAAGTCAAGTTATTAATATTTTCAGTCTGTCTGTAGTATATGTCTTTTTCTGAATACTTGCAGATGAGCTCTGAGTCTTTGAGAGGAGCATGTAGGTGAGCCTTCTGTGGAATACTTGTAGAATTGAAATGTGCTGGCAGGCAGGCAAAATACTTAATGCATGGCATGAGCATTACATGTTACATGAGTGTTGGGAACTTGGGGTAATATTTTCTTAAGTATCGACAGCCAAATGACATTGATCTTGGTTTTTGAGCACTAATTAATACGTATATAAAGAAGGGCATGAAGAACTTTGGTTGTTAGCAGTTTTGGAAGCTGAGCATATTTAAAAAAAAAGTTTATTTTAATTAAAATGTCTACTTGGTTCTGTGGTAGTTTGTGCAAGGATACGCATGTACTGTATGCGTGAAATAATGGCATGATGTATGAGAAAAAGATCAAGACTGGAACAAGCTGTCCAGAAAAAGTCCCAAGTAGCTGTATTCCTTTTGCTTGTAGTTGGACCTTAGACTCCTCCTCTGGTAAGAAGCGTGGCTGACAGGTCTAACTGTAAGGTTGATCATAGCTTGTATTTTTCATGTATTTAATTTTTTTGAAAAAAAGTTGTTAATTTATTAATGAAATTGCTTCATAGAGGTAGGTTAATTGCAGGCAGCAGTTTAGAATTGCAGGGTCTAGGGCTACCCCAAGGATTCAGAGACTTCTGCAGTCTGCAATTGCAAGGACTTTGCCCTGTATGGGCAAATACTATGGGTTCTGGAGTATTTGGTCCTTGAAATTTCAGCAGTTTGTGAAAACAGCAAAATCAGTTTGGCAAGCATCACTTTTTTTTTTTCTTCTACACTTAGCGTGGGTAAAAGAAGATAATGAATGAAGAAGCTCTGGATTAGCAGGACAGCTTGAATCTGGAGAATTTATGTTCTCAGGACATCTGGTTGTTTGTCCCGTTGGGGTATGGGATGACAGACTTTGAAAACTGATTGTGAATTCTGTAGACTTCACTTTTAGCAGGGGAATTTATTTAGAAAATACCTGTTTAGAAAAATAAATTTAATGTCTTTTGCTTAGAAAATTGTACATTTTAAGGTTTTATTCCCTTTTGGTGTAACCCTCAGAATTCCTACAACCTCGGTAGACTAATATCTGTCATGGAGCAGAAGTGTTGCTCTTAGTAGTTGCATTAGTTGCATAGTCTGTATGTTTATGGTCATACGGCTTTGTTGGAAGAAAATAAAGGTGAATCAGTAATGTTTTCTTGTGCAGATTACTTAGACTTCTTTAACTTTCACACATATCAAATGCTAGAACAAGTTTTTTGTTTTAAGATAATTAAATATTTTAAGTAAAAAAATGAGCTCTAGGCAGAAGTAGTCAAAACTATCTTTACCTCAATGGCTGCTGTTCTAAGAAACCTTCTGCATTGGTAGTGTTATCCTAAAGCCATCTTAATAATTATCTTTTTTTTTTTTTTTTTTAAGATGTAGCTGAAAAATTCATAGTGACCTCTCCAGTAGGCATGAACAGAAACACAGGAAGTTCTGTCTAAGCATAAATTGTTTGGGTTTGATCTTTTGATCTTAAAGGTCTTGTCCAACCTAAATGATTTTGTAAGGAAACACTTTTTTACAGTGAGGGTGAGCAAGCACTGGCATTGGTTACACAAAGCAGTTGTGGAGTCTCCTGTAGAAATATTCAGAACCCATCTGTACTCAGTCCAGGGCAAGAGGTTGCGAGTGAGCAGAGGGTTGGGGCAAGATGACGTCCAGAGGTCCCTTCCAACCTTAACTGTTGTGTGATTCTCCTTTGTGGTGGCTGAATTCTAGGGTATGATTCTCAAGAAGCTTAAAATGAATGAATCTTCTGTGATTTGGAGTTCTGCAGCTTGATTCTTGCTTTGGCTGCTTAGCAGTAGTTGTGTAGCAAATCCCACAGAGGTGCAGCAGGTCTCTGGAAATTTCAGGATAAGACCTTGAATATATATGAAGCAAGAAAAATGCATTAGAAAAAGGTTGTAAAGAAAGAAAAGGACAATTACCTCTCAATACATAATTGGTGTTAGCACACTAATAACACACACAGGTTCTCTTGACATATCTTCAAACCTGAAAAGGAAGGTAAAATGGATTATTCGTATGTGGCCTCAGAGTTCCTGGTGTGGCTGCTGTGGTTATAAGTGACCTGCATTACAGCTCTTGAACTGTCAGAGTTGTAGGCCATGTGAATTTTCTGTAGTCTTTTGTGCATCGTTGCCAACATTCATTTAAGAACCACTGGCTGAGGGGCAGTTCTGTTTACTCTGTTCTCTTAGGGTCTCTCTAAGACATGAGAAAACAATTTCTAGCGCATCTAAGGTAGCACAAAGAAAACATGCAAGGGAACGTTTATTGTGTTCTATTTATATCAGTATATGTTTTCTCATGTCCTTTTATGAATGTATTTCTCAGATTTAAGCTTGGATATCTTACTAATGTTTTCTTATTAATAGTATCTCAAACTGTTACCTTTACTTTTGGTTTTAGTACCCAACTCTGCATAAAGTATTCCAGGCTTTCTTTAAGATATTAGTGTAATAGAAGATGCTAATTTTAAATATTTTTGGAGCTTGGGGGAAGTGCTCGAAAATAGAAAAGAAAAAGCCTTGAAATACCAAAGTGTTTTGGAAGGTGCAATTGGATTTTTCTTTGAGAAAAGTTTTAAAAATATTGTAGACCTCATGTTGTAAGGACATTATTTTGAAAAAATCTTGCTCAACTTTGTTTTAATTAGAATTTAGCAATGAACAGTTGCTATTAAGCTTGAATTGAAATAAATACCAGGCTTTTAATGTTCAGTTAGATAACCAATGAAAAGGCAGTGTTTGAAGATGTTTGTTACTGAACCAGTATAATATTTTGAGTGCTTGTGGGTATTTTATTAGATACTGTAGTGAACGAGGGTTTTTTGCAGGTCCTAAGTGAAAACTTGAGACTGTGTCACTGGTTCTTTTTGCTAAGTGGGTATTTTCTGTTTTGTCCCAATAAATGTTTAGTTGCTACCGTGAGTTGAAAGTGTCACCACTTCACTATTTCTGTTTTTACTTCAGATCTACGAGAAGGATTTTGAGGACTCTGTTACTGTTCTTGCACTCTCATTTGTCTTTTCTTGCCCAAAATTTTACTTCCCTATAGTACAGGTCCTTTGTATTTGGTGCAGTAGTGCTTGTTGCTGTTTGAGTAGCAGCAACAATGAAATTACCTTTTTTTTTTTTTTTTTTTACTCCCACAGCTGTCTGGTGGTCAGTTTCAAATAGCAGAAGAGGAATTCTTTGACCAGCAAAGGGAAGCATTTGCAGTTTGTAAGCCTAGAGTGTATGCCTTGTATTTAGACCCAAATGCTACTTTTACTCAAGTTTAAACTGAATTCCTTTATGAGGGCATTTAAAACTGAGTGGGTTTTGCCTTCAGAGGGTGTGAAATTTAACAGAATTCACGTATGGAGAGTGGTAGATAGTAGATACACAAAGGTAAGAAGCACAGAGAAAGCAGTGTAGCTTTATGTCTGCCTTTGGAGACCTGGCTGTATTGTGTTTGCTTTCTGTCAATTCTCTAGCATCATTTAGGGTGTGGATATAGAATTAGGGGAAAGTCAGTTCTGAGGCTTTACATTCAATTTTGTATTACTGAAGAAAAATGCATTTTGAACTCACCAGTTAATCTAAGTTTAGGGAAGATTTATGTAGATTATTTTAGTAGTGCACTATGATTTCATTGATGACCTCTGACTGACAAGTAAAAGAATAGGTGAATGATGATGTGCTGTCAAGAATGAAGAGGTTGTGGTGCTGCTTCTCTGGTGTGGGCTATTTTTAAATGTGATAGGTATAAGTAATTCCTTCTCAAAACATACAGGAGAAACAACTGCTGAAACTTTTGCTTTAGAAAAGAGAATCTTTAGGCTTTAACAGTGATACTTGTGTTTGGTCATCTCAGTGTTCTACAGTAACAAAATCTAAGTTTATGCAAGAAGGGTTCATTGGGTCTCAGCAAAAAGAAGACAGGCTTTGATTACACTGGTGTTCTTTAATTCTACATCAGTTCCTCCCTAAACTTGAAATATGTCTATGCCTTTTCCCCAGTAAGCTATACAGTTGAGTAATCTGCTTTTAAGTTCTGGCTGTGTGATAAATTCAGCCTTGTTCTGTTGCTTCTCCATAGCTTTCTGCCAATTGCAGGTCCTCGTTATTTTGTTCTCTGTTGCAGTCATGCTCATACCTTCATACCTCATTCATTCCTATATGTTATTTCCAAATATAATTAAATTTCTATTTGAGACCACTCATGTCTCTTGAGGGTTCCTGTTACAGTTGGACTGTGTTCCTTCTTAGGGAGAGGAAGGATCATCTAGCAAATAATTCATTCTTAAATTTCTGTGAAGAGTGTAGTGTCTGGGCACAGGGAAGGGTCAAAGTCTCAGGCATGAGACATCCAAATCATATAAAAACTAACATCTAAAAAATACTACTTTGACATATTTGTATGCAGCTGTCAAAAAGGTGTAACTCCTGTTTGAGACTATTTAGCAAGAAGTATAGTGATATTTACCTGGATAACAGATGAAGCTATTAGAGTTGTTTAAGGAAATGCCAATTTTCAGTTATTAATGTAGCTTGGGATGATGAGGATGGTATATCTATTTGTTGGGTTGACACTGGCCAGCAAATCAAGCACCCGCCAGCCACTCGCTTACTTCCTTCTTCAGTCGGGTGGGAGAGAGAATTGGAATCGCAAAAGCAAGAAAAAGCTACGTGGGTTGAGATAAAAAAAAAAACAAAACACAAAACCAAGCAGACTACTAACTAGGTGATGCAAAAGCAAACATTCACCCCCTCCCACAAGCAGATTGGTGCTCAGTCTCTGAGCAAAGACTGCCTTGGAAGAACTACCCCTGAGTCCGTTGCCATGCATGAAGTTGTGTGGCATGGAATATCTTTTTGGTTGATTTATGTCAGATGTGCCCTCCAACCTCTCGCCCACTCTCAGCCTACTCATTGTGGGGGTGGAATGAGAAACAGCAAGTCTTCACACTGTGCAAGCGCTGTTCAACAATAGCTAAAACATTGGTGTGTTACCAGTATTGTTTTAGTCTCAAATTTAAGAGACGGCATGATTCAGTGCTGATGGGTGGGATGCCTGCAGTGCATGGTTGTAGCTGTGCAACTGCTGGAGTCACACAGAAAGGAGTGCAGCTGCTTTATGCCAGCAAATGCTGAGCATTTGGTGCCTGGAAGCTAGGTGTCTTGACTGGTGTGACTTCAAATTCCACATTGAGTGTTGACCAAAATGTAATGAAACTACCTTTTTTTTTATATGAGCAAATTTTATTTAATTTCTGGATTTTGGTCTGAGATGTGGACTGAGAATTGAGTTTTTCTCCGGAGCCTTCCATTAGAAGTCATGAGGAATGACTGCTGATTTACTTTAAGAAAGTGCTGAATCAGGTTTAAACTACTTTGATTCTTTTCTGAGTGCAGAACTAAGTGAAATGTTTTAATGATTTGTTCTCATCTGTGTTTGACAACTTCTAGTGTACAGGAGGAAACATCCATATTGCCATCCCTGTTTTGTTTTCTTGTCCTATTGCTTCCTTTCCATGTGTAAATTACTAAATAGGTTTTGTTAGGGACCCTTTTGTCCCTAAACTTGCCAGCTGCCGTTTAACTTCATGACAAGTTTTCATCCATGAATTCTGCAAACTTGAATGTTGTGTTCACAGTGTCCTCTCAGTTGGATGTGAGTAGGCTGTTTGAGATCTAATAAGGCTGTGCTGCGTTTACAGCTGAGTGCATCCATCTGCGCCTTGCAGAGAAGACCGGAGGCTGCCATGAGGCACAGTGCTGCTTACGTAAGGAAGGAATGGTTGGGAGTGCTCTAATTCTGTCTCCCTCCTTCCACATTCAGTTGTCATCAGTGGTTTATAGCAGAGAGCACCTGCTCGCTGACTCAACTCTCGGGGTCAAGTTTTCATGAAGGCTGTATCACAGAACTCTGGAGCTGAGTTGACCCGAAGCTTCATTGCTGCTGTGCTGTGAGGGACAATTAATTTCAAAAGAATTTTAAGATTGTAACATTAAGAGTATTTGAATAAGTTCATCTTTAAACTGAAATCTATTATCTTTGGTGGGTGCTTTGCCAGTCTGATTCTGGTATTTTTGGGCACTTATAATAAACTGTAAAAACACAGCCAAAATGTATGACAGTGCATAATGAGCTAAGTGCTCCCTGTTTAGTTTAATTGTATTGATACTTGACTGTCTCTCTCAAGCTGTGATGGAATAGGGTTGATTTATGTTGCAGCTAGACAAACATGCAAATTGGGAAAGAAAAAAAAAAAGAAAATGGCAGTAACTTTTGTACTGTTTCCATGCAGTTAATGTTTAATAAATGGCAGTTTAACTTTGCAGCTGTTCAGTGAGCTGTTGTAGTGTGCAGACTTGAAGGAATCACTTGTTTTTCAGGGGATTTGTTACTCTATACTCATTTTATATTTTCTCTATGTATGTTTGTTTATGGATGCCAATAAGTAGCTTCTTTGTACTACGAGCATGCTAATTTCTAATGTGATGTTGACATTATGTGCTTGATCAGTTAACGTCTTTAAAACCTCAGACTTCTAATTCTCTATTGTTGATTTAAATGGTATTCTGTTATGTTGTTAACAGAGAGAAGACTTGTGTTTTCATCTGGACAGAGCATATTTGACAATAAAGAGGTTGCTTAATCTATGTACCCAATATTTACATTTTTCTGTGAGCACAGACACCATATTAGCTATTTATGATAGGTTTACCAATCCAAGAAATGGTGAATTGTGGCCATTAAACAGTATGTCACCTATGTCAGTATTTATATTTTGTTTCCTGTGGTACACAGGGAATATGTAGAGGATTTTATTTTTTTTTATGAACAAATTTATCAGTGCATTTAAAAGTACAGGTTGGACATCCCACTGCCAACTTCTTCAATTGGCATCATCTCCTGTATTTTTGGGTATTCAAAAATATTGGTCTTTAAGACAGGATCAGTATTTTGCTTGTTTCATGGTCTAAGCTGATATGTCTAAAAGAATTTTTTTTTTTTTTTGATTGCATAACTTTGCATAACAAGATTTAGCTGTTGATTTCCCTGGAATATAGTAATGTAGGTTACTACTTTGACTTAGTATGGTACAGAGATGTCAGTGTAAATAGTATCTTTGGTTATTAGTTCTTCTAACAAAAACTGTGTCAAACTTATTTTGTTTTTACATTGCAGTGAAGACAGCCTCAAGTCCTACTTTATGAATCTGTGACGTCTGCCTGAAAAGTTTAAATATCTCATTTGCTTATTACCATTTCTAATTGACAATATCCTTCCTGTTTTGCTGTCTCCCTGGTTTTAAACACAACATAAAAGTTTTGTCCTTGCTATTATCCAATTGCTTGGTATCAGCAGGGATACTATTCTGAATATTCTCTTTCTTGCTCTTGAAAGAATAAAATAAAAAGTCACTTCCTGCATAATAAAAGGGAGCTGTGCAATTCTCAAAGTACCCAGTATTTGGCTGGTAATAGAGCGTCAAACTGTTTTTGTGAGAATGCAAGTGAAAAAATATTATAGTCTCATCTTTGCTTTAAGCTCCTTCAGATATAGTATTAATGAATGAGTGAATTTGTGTTTTATTTGTAACCTGCATTAGATTTCAATCCTGCCCTTTGAAGAAAAGTTAAACAGTTGAATTTTCAGAGTTAAGTCCAAACTGGACTGTTTCCCTATTCACGCTGGCTGTAATTACTTAGAGCAGTCTTCAGCCTGATCTTCTAATAGCTAAGTCTTTGAAATTGATTTTCTGTGCCTTTTCCATTAAGATTTTTGCAGTAAGAGTCATCTGTCAAGTCAAGCTGGACTGTACGGTTCAGTTGCTGATTTTAGGGTCCAGTCCTGACTCCCAAACATCTTTCTTTTTCCTCTTTAGCAATTTGAAAGATAGGACCACAAAAAAGGCCAAGATTTAGCTTTGCAAAGAGTGGCAAAGATTTTCCTTGAAAGTAATGCTTAAGATGTTACAGCTGTAAGCAGTTAATTTGCCAAATGTGTGCTTTCTCTTTCTACTTTCTTGGGGTCTGAGGGCTCTTAGGAAGGTGGAGAGGCTTGCAGGCAGTGTAGCGTTTTTGATCACCCATGAGCTTGTCTTGAGAGACTCCTGGTGCTTCGACACAGGGTGTGATGTGCTCAGGTCCTCATTTTGCAAAGGCTGTTTTTCTGTTCTTATTTATGAAATATTTTAAAATTATGCGTTTGTTACCCTTTTCTGTTGTAGTGGTGATCCACTAAAAAGTTTCCTGCTTTCTCTAGAAAAGCAAAAATATCTGTCATGTGGTATGATTTCATATACTTACAGCTATTACTTAAATTCTATTGAAACATTACAAGGATATTTAATTTTTTGTAAACATACAGTTAATTTAAACTCCTTTTTGAATTCCAGAAGGAAATTCATAGACTGTTGATTAATCAGTATTGTAGTACGTACATATACACTATGTGTTTTAATAAAAATTATGTATAGAAATGTTATTGACTTGAAAAATAAGTCACTTGGTAATCTCATTCAGATGCTAGTGAGCAAGTTGCTTTTTCTGTGTTTCAAATTGTAGACAAGTTATGATTATTTCAAAGTTGCACTTTTGTTGCTACAATTGCTTAGATATTGTTTTTGTATGTTGTCCAATGTCTTTGATCTTAAGAGTGAATGTTTAAAAATAGTAATCTGTGGTTCATGGAGAAGGTTTAAAGGCCTTTCTAAAGTAATGGATTGGATCATTTTTCAGTTGTCAATTTAAAGTGAGAGGTCAAGTCTTCATGGGATTGAACAATTATTCCTTTTTGTAGGGCAAAAGAAAGCTTCTTGCATTAAGTTTTCATGTATTCCAAGTATAGGAGGAGATTTCTGTTTTCCCTTTTTTTTTTTTTTTTTTTTTGTCAAGTCAATATTTGCAGAAACGGATTTTGTGCCCTTTAATTCTACTCAGGTATATTTATCACAAGGATACTTAAAGGACAGTGTCTTGTAATTGCAGATATGCTTTTCAGCTTTTCAAGAACCGTGAGCATTTCAGGGATGGAAAGGATACTTGCTATTGATAAGGTTTTCATATACTATAAAAGTACAGATGAGAATTCTTTGAAGGATGCAATAGCTTTAAATTTATACATTTTAAAGACTTGTGATACTTAAGCAAATTATTTCTTTCCAACAGAAGGATGCAGAACTAAACTTTGCAAAGCAAAAGTTAATTGAATGACTTAGTCCAGAAACGGGAAGTCAAGTCCCTGGGACATTGTTCAGTTGTGGTTTCTCAACCAAAATATCTTGTGCTGAAATGTTTCCTAGAGCTTCCTCAAATATAAGCTTTTTGTCTTTGAGAATTTTAGCAGGAAGAAAAGGTGATCAGGACATAAGATACTGATTTTTTTTTTTTTTTTTCTTGAATGAGACAGGATTTTGAGGTAGATGCAGTACTGAGCAGCAGTACTATATGAATCATAATAATTGGTTTCTTCTGAGGAAATGTAAACAGGATGCAGTAAGCTTTTGGTTGTGGTGTTGCTTCCTATACCTAATTCTTACATACATCGTGAAGTACTGGCTTTCTTAAAGGGAAACATCAGTCCTTGCATGTCTAGATAATAAAATCAATGTTCCTTTTTTTTTTTTTTTTCCATCCTGTTGCATTCTGTGTTTGATGCACTTTGTTGAGTTGTGGCAGTGTTTGAATCTGAATTCTATGTTTTTTTCCTCTCTTTAGAGTCCTTAATCTGCAGGATGAGTCAATTGAATTTTGTCTTTGTTTCATTAGTATTGATTTGAATGATCTTACATATTTTAACTTCTCCCACTGTTTGTTTTTCTCAAAATTTTCCTTAAATAAAGATAACATCCTTAGTAATACAGAATCTTCTCCAGTGTAATATGTCTTTAACTTACTTGGATATTTAAGATATAGGGGAAATATTAATAGAACACTCTTCAGCCATTTGAGCAAGAAGGTATAGAAGCTTGCAACTTGTATATCAAAAGCTATGTAGCTGTCAGAGTTCAGAGCAATAAAACTGTATGGGCTTAGACTGGGTCTATTAAAACCATAATCATCTTTTTCTCCATTGATTTCATGTGTGCACAGTTTGACTGACAGTTTATTGTGTCTCTCAGCTATTTGAAATATTGGTTTTGGTTTTACAGCTGTAGAGGTAACCAATAAAGGTTTTACATTGCCAGAAGTAGAAGAAAAAAAGATGTCTAGACTTTTCTTAGATAGAAAAAAGAGAGAAAGGAGCAGGGGAAGGCAGAAAATCTGTGTAGTCAGAACTGCTGACTGTGTCTTATGAAAAAGTTTGGGTTTTTTTAGAAATATGTTACATAGTATTACATGATCTAAAAATTAACCCCTGGCAGTGTCGTATTCATACCTGGTATATTTAGCAGCTTTTTATTTTGTTGTGAACTTGATGGGTGTTTATGAAACAAGAAAGAATTGATTTCAAATTACTAGGATTAGGTGGTTATTTTTACCCTTAACAACTGACAGAGAGATGAATATATTCTTTTGATCCCATGTCAACGGAAGCAGTAGTGTTTATGCCTGAGATCTTCAAGACCCAGTGAATTTAAAATTTTGTAAAATTCCAAGTCTTACAGGAGTTTGGATAGTTTCTGTTTCAGAGAGTTCTGTGGTTTGTTTTTTTTTGTAATAAGTAGATGAAATGTGACTTTATACAAATGTTTCATTGCTTGTTTTGTAGATGATGTTCTGACACTGAATATAGAAAACAGTAGTTTTCCTTACCAAGTAACCAACTTCCCTAAGTGTGAGATCTGCTTGCTGTCTTTTCCAAAAGAAACCCAGTTCCAGCGCCATATGAGGGATCATGAGCAAAATGATAAGGTATGTGTTTTAGTAGATATAAACTTAGGAAATACCTGTGTACATTGATATTTTCATATATAGACAAGTAAAGCTAATACAGGAAATTCTTTTAAGGATTTTTTTAATCATATCACTAATAACTACTACTTGGGGACCATCAGAGTTTTACAAAGTTTCTCTTTCATTTTTCCTCTTGTTCCCTTTGAGAGAGGACCATACTTTGCCATTTAGTTTGATTGTGGTCTATAGTTCGGTAATTTTTAACTGTAGTAATTTTCTTTGATTTATAAAATGTTCAAATAGATGAGGAAAATGTATGGGTTTCTTTTAATCAAACCTGCAAATTGATTTTGCCCATTAGCAATAAAAAGAAAATAATCCTTATAGTGATTAACTGGACCCCCGTTAGTCTCTCACTGCTGTTTTCAGTGATGTTAAGTGACCTAATCTAGTATGTATTAATAGATTAATGTCATCCCTTTAGCTGCTTCCAAGTCAAATATGGGAAGGGATGAGAAAAATACAGGTATCTAGGACTGGACTGAATTTAATTGATGCTTTTGTCACAGGTTTCATGTGTTACATGAAATATTTCATTTCTGTTCCTTTCTTTCTATTTCACAAAGCTAAAACTACTTTACAAGTGATGGAAAAATAATTTTATTACTGTTTGAGATGGCTGTAGATGAAGATTAATTTTTATGAAATGTAGGACTTCAAGGTGATAATTCATGTATACAAGGAACTACTTCTACAAGTTTTAATGTTGTAAAGTTGATATATAAAAAATGGTATTATTTTTGGTATTGTTAAAACCATGCTGTTGCACACTTCTAGACCTGTATGTCTAGAAGTGAAGCTGCTCATAAAAAATGAAACTGTGAAAATACCAACTGAGGAACAGTCAATCATAAGCATAAACGACACGACTTTGCTGGTGCAATTACTAATTTTGCTCAAGGAGAAAATAATTCAGTGGTGTTATTAAGGATCATTATCATATATAGGTACTTGAACTTTTTGTTTTTAAATTTTGATTTTTATGTTTATATGTGTTACCTAGACTGTACGTAACTTATGGGAAGATTGAATTTGGTCTTGATTTTTGTGGTTTTAACAAACAGCCTCACCGATGTGACCAGTGTCCGATGTCATTCAATGTTGAATTCAACTTGACACTTCATAAATGCACTCATAATGGTGAAGATCCTACATGTCCCGTGTGCAACAAGAAGTTCTCCAGAGTTGCCAGTCTGAAAGCTCATATAATGCTACATGAGAAAGAAGAGGTAATTCATTATACCTCATAGTTTAAATTTTGGAAGCACATATCATAATGGTTGTACTTAATCCCTTACCTACATGCTTTAGGTTGGAGGGTTGAATACAAGGTAAGACTTTTAGTGGGAAGTCTGTTTTAATAATAGTAGGAGAAATTAATATAATGGATACAAACAAGTGTACCTATCCAGTCTTCAATAACAAAGAGAATTTGTGCATGTTTGAGAGATACCGTATCATATATGAATATTAACTGGTTAGTTATTTACAGTTTACAACTAACTTTTATATTGAAGCAATGTATGTGATTTCATATACATTGATAAGCCCACGTATAACAATCTGGGTGATAATTTTTCATGGCAGGTGTTGTGGTGAGGCACTCTCACCATCTATTTTTTGCATCATGAAGCTTTTCCCTTATCTAAACTCCCACTCCTGTTGAGTGGTTATTTTGTGTGAGAGGACTTGTTCCTTTCCCTCTCACAATTTTGTTTTCCGTTTCTATAAAATATTGGTTAAATTCTTAGCAGGCAGTTAATGTACAGTAGTATTTTGCACACTTCATAGTCATTACTGCAATTGCAAGAGTTAATTGTACCGCCTAGAATATCAAGTTTTTCATGTAATTACCTCTTCCTCCTGTTAAGGCCTTTTAAAATTCCACTTTACATTAAAGATTTGCATCTGAGTCAAGTATGCACATTTATCACCAGACTTTTAATCATAAACATGATAATAGTATGTTTCTCCATACCAACTACAACTTACAGCATTTCTTACCAGAAGGTTTGGGATGATAGGCCTGTTTGCATTTTTCCCTAAAGTGGGCAGGGAATATCATCTTTAGAGGATATATTCCTTCTTTAATCTTGTTATTGGTTCACATTTTGTCAGGTAACAACTGAGTTGAAATGAGAGGCTTAAGTATGATTTTGTTGCATCATAATGTATCTGTATTGATACATAGTTTAATGGGTATTTATTGAGGAAACGTGATTTATAAGTTGGTAAAAAGATCGGAATGAGGAAACTAAGCATAAAGGAAGATGCCCAAGAGTGATTTTAGTATTTATTTTTATCACTAAGTGATTTTCCATCCACTTCAGCAGCTCTGATTTTGATACTTGGTGCAGATGTCAGAAGAACAGGTTGTGTGATGCCTTTCAATTTGGAATTCAATCTGCAGCTTAAAAATTAAATTTATTGATTGACACCTTTCAACTGCTAGGAAATATAGTCTTGTAATGCTGGATAATTCTGTGATAAAGCAGGTGAAACAGAATTGCGAGAACGTGACGTTGCCTGTAGTTATGTACTGGGTCTGTAGGACAGCTGGAATTTGAACTTAAAACAGACGGTCTTGATGATGGCACTTGCTGTCACGAAGGAGTTTTTCCTAATGTGCAGGATAAGAAGTTAAGTTACCAGTGGAGTACATTCTGTCTCCTGTTTGCTACCGCTTTCTTTCTCTTCGTGTTAAAAAAGGCTGAAAATCTGAAAACAGAGCAAAGATACATACTCACCCATACACAGTTGAGGAGAACACTGCACAAAGTGAAATTTTTGGGTAACTTTGGTCTTGCTTTGTGCTGCATCAGCCAACTTTCTCTACAGGTGATTTCAGAAGAGCAGTAACAAGAAACCAGTGTAATTGTAATCATAGAATAGTTTGGGTAGGAAGGGGCCTTTAAAGGTTATCTGGTCCAGGCTCCCCTGCAATGAGCAAGGGACATCTTCAAATGGATCAGGTTGCTCAGAGCCCCATCCAGCCTGACCTTGAATGTTTTCAGAGATGGGGCATTTTGCCACCTCGCTGGGCAACCAATGTTTCACCATCCTCATTGTACAAATGTCTTCCTTCTGGCTAGTCTGAATCTTCCTCTTCTGCATGTCAACTGCAGCACTCAGTGTGGTGTTATCCACAAACTTGTTGTGGGTGTGCTTGAATCCCACTGCATCATTGAAGATTCTAAGTGGTCCTGGTCCCAATACAAACCATTGAGGGACACAAATAAGTATCTTGAGCTCTCCAGTTAGGTTTGGGAAAGCATATCTGTCCATATTGAAAAGCAGCTTTTTGTGGTTGATTGCTCCTGTGGGAGGTTCCAGAAGGAATTTTCTGGGCTGTTGAAATGTATTTTGTAAAAAACTACTTTTTAACTTTGTTCTGTGGTGTTTTGTTTGTGATAGTGGTGTAATGGAAAGACCACGTTTGAAATTCCTTATGAAAAGTAGCTTTCTTCTAGTCAGAGAGAATGTACCTTCTATGAGTATTTCTGACCTTGTTGAGGACTCTTGGTTTTGTCCATTTCCTCAGTGGAAATTGACAGTGATACTTTCTGAGCTGGTAAGACAAGAATGCAAACAAACTGAAAATAATATAATAATTTATAGCATTGGAACTGCTAATGTGTTTCCTTTCTCTGAGAATGAGGTTTGCTTTGGCATTAGGAAAATCTTAGTATGTTCAAAAAGTTAAAAATGATATTTGGTGGATATGGGGTGAAAATTAGAGTTTAAAAAAATCTTGGGTTTTTTGTGGTTTGTTTTTTCTTTTTTCTTTTTTTTTTTTGTTTTTCCAAAATGTTCACTGTATTTAATTTGTACTGTCTCATAATTTGGGAGCAATGGTCTTAGAAAAAATGCAAATCAAAATCTTCTTTTAGAGATGGTAGGAGTCACACTAAACACATGAAGATCATGAGTTCCAAAGTGTTCCTTCAGATCTTGCAACTGATAAAATAAAATTAGTTAATACAGGCAGAATTAGATGAGTAAAGCTTTCAAAAATAATTTCTGAGTTTGGAAGCCTTAAATATTATCTAGCAATGTATGAACAGCCCCCTTTGTTTAGTGTTAAAAGGTAGGTTTAACCATAGTGAGGTTAACAACGTGCAATTACTTGTTCTGTGTGTGGTGGTGGATATTTGGTTGTCTTGAGGGGCAAAAAAATAAATCTGGTACTGCCTATTCCAGAGAGATGCTCTTGGGTTTGATATGGTGCTAGCTTTTTGTACAGTTTTTCTGTTTTATCATGTCCTTGCTTTCCTACAGCAAATTCTACAGTAATGAATAAAAATACATAGACACTTATTGTCTTAAAATGCTTCTTCCTAGGCTATTCTTTTGATTTTGGAAGTTGCTTAATAGAATATGTGTAATAGCAATTTAATGTTGTAGATACAGTGTGTCTGAAAAATTGTGAGAAGTGATTGACAAATTCTCTATTTTGGGAACCATGAGCTTGACATAATATCTATTGTAAGCTTTTCTCTGGGTACGTTTTCCCCACTCATATAAAAGTATCATTGTTATCCAGATCTGTTGTACAAGAACAATATTTTTCAATATGAAGTTGTCGTAGTTTAACCCCAGCCAGCAACTAGGACCACACAGCTGTTCTCTCCTTCCCCAGATGACATGGAGGAGAGAATTGGAAGAGTAAAAGTGAGTGAACTTGTGGATTGAGATAAAGACAAATAAGTAAAGGAAAACAAGGAATTAGCTGCTTCCCATGGGCAGACAGGTGTTTAGTCATCTCCAGGAAAGCAGGGCTCCATCACACACAATGGTTACTTGGGAAGACAAACACCATCACTCTTATTCCCTCAGCTTTATATACTAAGCATGGTGTCATATGGTGTGGAATATCCTTTTGGCCAGTTGTGGCCAGCTGTTCCCCCCGCAACTTCTTGTGCCCACACAGCCCACTTGCTGGTGGGGCAGAGTGAGGAGCAGGAAAGGCCATGACTGCCTAGCAACAACTGAAAACTTAGGTGTGTTGTCCACATTATTCTCATCCTAAATACAAATCATAGCACTGTGCCAGCTGCTAGTAAGAAGGTTAACTCTTTCCCAGCCAAAACCAGGGCAGAAGTATTCTTACACATACTTGAATCTAGATTCTGGAAAACAAAGTAGTATTATATTTATTTATTTATTGTTCCACACTGTAACTTGAGTCTAGTAATAATGATCTCTAGGTTAAACAAGTAATTTTTTATGTAGTATTTTATTTCATTAAAGGACTTCTAAAGATTGTAAAGTTTGTGTGGAAGTGTCTGGCAATATTGACTAATTCTTGTTTTTTCGAACTTAAAGAACAAATTATTTCTCAAAGCATTTTATAAATGAAAATTTAAAAAATTCCTGTTGTTTAAAACATTCTTGTCGATACTGTTATTTAAATGAACACTGGGTTTTTTCCCCATTTTTGATTATTCAAGGAATTAAAACAGGGAGGGAGGATATAAACCATTTTCATTTGCAGTGATAATTACAGCTACTGCAAACTGAAAAGAGACGAAAACTATCTGAAGTTAACACATACCAGTAAGGAACACGTAACAGAGAGATTGCCAAAGAGATGGTGACTTTTTTTGCACATTGAATCTTAACTCTCTGCTTAGATTCTGTAAAATAAGGATACACTGAGGAATGAAATTAACGATTCTGAAAAGCAAAAGAAAGTGAAATAAACACAGAACTTTTACTTTTCATTTAAGTGATATCTGTTAAAAACACATGTCCTTATTTATTTATGTTGTCTTTTCTGTGAGGATAGTCTAAGAAAAGTAAGTAATAACTGTGGTGGGATTAGTGTTAAAAAGTAAGTGACAATCTGTATCATTTTAACCAGTAAAAGTGTAAAATCCCTGAATCTACTTTTAAGATATTTCTGCTTAGAAAGTAGTATTTTTTACAGATGGTTACGTAGCCCATAGTGTAATGGCACTGAGGTAAATCTGTCTGCCTTGAACTGGCCTATCAGATGTACAGAGAGTGGTTGTGAGGGTGGTGATGAACCACTTGTTTCTGCTACTGTATGAACTTTTTCAGAATTCGGTTTCAATGGAGTTTCTTAAAATATAAATATTACCATAAGTGATTATTGTTCAGGGTTTATATTATGGGGCTCATAAACTTTTTCACTTTCATTGCTGCTTGCTTCCAGCTGCTAGTGTCCATAGAAAGATACATTCATCTACTTGAGCAAAGCTCATATTGCTGTGTGGGAATTTTTAAAAAAATCAGTTTCTATTATCTCTTTCAGAATCTTATCTGCTCAGAGTGCGGCGATGAATTTACTTTACAGAGTCAGCTGTCCATACACATGGAAGAACATCGTCAAGAATTGGCAGGCAGTAGGATCCACAGCTGCAAGTCTTGCAAAAAGGAATTTGAAACTTCCTCACAGCTAAAGGAGCATATGAAAACTCACTATAAAATAAGGTAACAGTCATGGGACTGTAACAAAATGAGCAGATGTTACTTTTATGGTGATAGCTGGGGCAAGCAAGAGTAGCATTTCCAGTCAACCAAGTACCATGATCTATGTAGATCATTTATTTTCTTTGGAATGCTGCTATGCAATGATTTTTTAGAACCTTGCTGAAGTAGGTGGTTATTTTGGGAGGCCTTTCTTTTCCTCCCTCCCCGCCTCCCCCTTCTGTTTTCCTATTTAGGTACCCATACGAAGCATAGTTCCATACACTAGCTATTTGTAAACACAGGCAAAGTTTTTTTGATACAGAGTGATTTTTGAAGGGTATTTATGTGTGATTTTAAAGGCTAATGGCAGTGCGTTGAAGAAAATACATAGTAATTTTACATAGCAGTTACTGTAATTGCAAAAATCGTAATACTTACCTTCTACAAAGAAATAAGTTGTTCCTTGCACTTTAATCATCTTTTGCAAGTAGTCCTCACCACAGCCTGCTGTGAATTTCTTGTAAATCTGAAAAAGCACAAAATGGAGGGAAAAATCAGGCTGTTCTTACTTTCTGGGAAAATTTGCTGTCTTTCAGCTCTCTAGTTTTAACTTCGCTTTTAGGAGGATGAAAATTACTTTGTTAGAAGAAAGAAAAAACTTAGTCTGTCAGTTTAGTTTATACATTAAGAGAGCCTTATGTTTTTGATAGGTGATCTCTCTTTTAATCCTTGTTCTGTAAAAACAGATGGGGAAATACATGTTTAAAAATAAGAAATATTGGGTATATCCAATTACTTTTATTAGCAAATGATGCAGGTTCTGAGGTCTTAATAGTTGTGTTCCATAAGTTTTAAAAAAAGTGTTGTCATAGATTTCTATTTGCAAACAGAAAATTGAGATAAAGTTATGTTTCTATTGAGTTATTTTACACACAAAAACCATTCTGCTTGTGAAGTTCTCCTGTGGAGGTTAGGATGAATAAATAAAGAATAGATGATTGAATCTAATAAATGGCTCCGATTTTGAGAGAGTACTATGCATGCTACACTCGGATGTAAATGAAGTATAAGTGCTACGTGTTAACTTATCCTTATGAACATGAATTATTTGTGGATTCAGAGCCTCTTTGTGTGAGATTCACCTTATGTATAAATTTAGATGTAGGAACACGTTGCATTTGTGTTCAAGAAACTACTGTTGGTAACAGTGCTTTACTGTCCTTTTTCCAGCAGTATCAATAAAGCCATGTATGTGAGCCAGGTTAATGCATTGCATAAGTGATCCTGCTCCACTTTCTGTGATTCAGGAGAAAATATTTTGAAATGAAAATGTGGACATTCCGATTTTTAACTTTTTTATTATTATTTGACAGAATCCTCTCATATTATTCAGGTTCACTATAAAATGTTAACATTTGACCAAGCTTGTTTGACTGTATATAAAGTTTAAACACATACATTTGTAGTGAAAAACTTTACTATTTGACTCTTGCTTTCCATTGTAGAATAAGTTTCAAAAAATTTTATGATCTGAAATTGTGAAGAGCCTTGTTTCCCTTAAGGTTTTTTTTTTCATAAAGTGGTTGCACATTTCCTTCCCAAAAAGGCGTTTATTTTGTACTTGAAATAATTGAAGGGAAAACTATTATGATGTTATAATTTAAATTTAGTATCTACCTTTTGCTAAAAAAAAAAAAGTCATGATAACTCTAAATGGGGGGATCTTTCAGAAGATGATCTGATCTTGAAGGATTGTCCTTGCAATTGTGTCCAAATCAGGTATTTTTTCCTTTATTAAAATGCCAAGGTTACAGTTGAAACAGTGCCATCAATTTACACTGTGTTAAAAAAACATGGAGTAAAATGGGTTTCTTCAAAATAATGTTTAATATTAGGATGAAGAAAATTGTAATTAAATTCATTTTTTCTTTTCACGACAGAGTATCAAATACCAGATCTTATAACAGAAATATTGATAGAAGTGGGTTTACCTATTCCTGTCCTCACTGTGGAAAGACCTTCCAGAAGCCAAGTCAGTTAACACGACATGTTAGGATACATACAGGTAAGATTGTGGAATTAATTGCTTTAGTTTGCATTTGTTTTACAAAATTCAATTAATCCATGAAATGCTAAATATTTTTCTCCCAGTTGGGCCCTGAAGTAATATTAATACATCTGCTTCGCTAGATGTTGTTTCCTATTGGTTAATTTCCCCTTTATTCATTTCCTTTGTTTAGGAAATTCATATGATTTTAAAATTCCTTTAAACTGTTTCTCATTATATACAGCTGGAAATTTCAAGTATTTCACAGGTTTCATTTGCTACAGAATGCCAGTTTTGGTACTTAAAGATTCAATGGACCCTAAATTGGAATACCTAGATAAGGGCCATTCAGGTACTGTCAGTAAGATCTCACGTACTCTAGAGAACAGGTTCTAAAATTTACAAACATAAAGAGAATAGAAATACATGAGAATGAATAATACTACTAACACAGTAGCTTTGCTTTTATTTTTAAATTAATTTATTAACAGTTACTGCCATATCTTTTCAGGATGTTCAAAGTGATCTTGTAAGGTGGTAACCCTAGGTTTTAATTTTGATACTTGAAGAACAGGTGACTGTTTGGCTTTGCAGAAAGAATAGCAGATGGATGGTTTTTGCAAAATTACTGTAACAAATATGTGCATTTGTTTAACTCTTAAGCAATTGAAATAACTGAAAAATGCTAAGTATGAAACAATACAGAATTTTTTGAAGTGAACAGAATACAGTAAGAATCGTTCTCCTGTTTTAAACAGACATACGTAATACAGCTTGACTTTGGCTTTAAACAAAACCCTAATCAAAGGTGCTACAGTGATAGGCAATATATATGTATCTTTAATCTTGTGAATAAATTGTTTGTCTATTTTTTAGCTAATTAGACTAGTAAATTATGTAGGTGTGCAATCTTACTTGTATTGGCAGTCTGTTCAGACAGTAATGTGACAAGTTGCCATGTAAAAGAAAGACTTTGTTTGCCAAGGGAGAAATAAAAATTCCATTGCAGGAAACTTTCTTAGGAATCTTTTTAAGCTTTACAATTTAATTGTAAAACAGCAACACAAGAGGTCACCCTTACACCTGCTTTGAAAGTTGCCTCAAAATAACATCCAAAAAAAGTCACTGAACAATAACTTCATTATTTTAGAGTTTTCTGCCTATTTGGTACCTGGTGTTAGCTTATTCTAGACGCATTAAAAAAAGAGATCATATTTGGATGAGGACGCTTTTCTAAAGCTTCAAAAAGTTCAAGAACATTTATAGTTCACTTGAAGATTAAAAAGACGTTTGTCTATTGGGACTACATTTTCTTTCTCTGGTTTCCCAATCTGCACATGATGGTGGGTCATTTTAAGTTCTGAGTAGGTAGTGAATACTTATTTAATTTGTGAATTATGTCATTACTTTAAATCTTCAGACAATCTGCCAGTATCCAATTGCTTGAAGTGCTGTAAAATGTTGGAAAGAACTTTGCTTTAAAGAATTTAGAATATCTAAGTTTTTAATAGTTAAAAGAGCATGTCTGTGCTACATGTACAGCATTACATTAGTGTCTTAATTGAAATACTTTTTTTATTCATAGCTATTAATTTCAAGCAATTGCACCCTTTGGGGAAGAAAAAAAAGTCTCAGGGATTTCAATTCCCATATTAATAACTAAGTAATGAGCCTGCCATTTCCCCTCCCAATTCTGTATTTTATTAAGTTATACTTGAGAAATATAGGAATTCCGCATTTCCACACTAAAATTAAGACGTTTTTATAATGAAATTTAGTTAAATAGGGAAATGTAACCTGAAGCAATACTTCTGTGTATCCACCAGCAGCTATTTGTGGAAGCTAAGTTTTTTACCCATGAGAGCCCAATATGAATTTTGTCACTGTATTTCAAGGAGATCTGAATCGGTGCTCTGTATTTTAATCTCTGTTAAAAAAAGACAGTCAGAACCTGCAAACCTTAAAGCATCTTCAAAAGCCTTAAGTAGTAGAACAGAAAAACCCACATTCCTTCAGAGTGGACACTGTGAGTTACGTGCTTGCAATCTATTTCAGAAATTGCTGTTTTTATTTCAAACCATGTGAATTTAATTAAAAATTAATAATTTTAAACTAGATGTAGTTACAGCTATATAATTAGAAGTCATATAAAAATATTCATTAAAACTGCTTTAGTGTGCATAGTATTTAGCATGTGTTAGTATTTACAGGAGTAGCAGACATTAGTGTTCAGCTTGCTCATAGTGTTTTTGCTATAGAAATGTGCAAAGGCAAGGTCCTGGATTTATCACAGCTAAACTGTGCCACTATAAAAAAAAAAACAAAAACAAAAAAAAAAAAAAAAAAAAACCAACAAACAGCACCTAAGAGTAACAGTGAGCTCACAGTGGAGACTTCTAGTTAAGCTGTGGTTGTAAGAAACTGAACTTAGCTTAGTAACTTTGTGTTTAAAATATATAGCTTTATGGTATGTTAATGCAGTTCTAGTAAGTTTTGTCACTTACAATTTCTGGGGAGTTTTTCATGCTTAATCTGTTAATTTGCAAATAACTCTACATGTGCACAGCAGTGACAAAACCAAAATCAGGAAATAGTGATGCAGCGTTCCTGTAACAATATCGCCTATAATTGATATTTCAATAGTAACATAAAAATGTACAGTTTTAATATTATTTTTGAGCAGGGCTGTACAATATAATTTTCAATAAGTAGTTTAAAAAAACAAATGGCTATTAATACATGGAGTAGAAACCATAGGCTAACTTTGCAATGTAGCTATAAGACTTGTTAATTTTTAGACGAAATAAAAGGTCAAATTTTTGACTGTTAGATATTTATTACTGTCTGTTCCATTCTCTGCTCCCTTGTCTGGTTCTATGGCAGCGTATGCATTTCACAGGATTTGGTGTAAAAGAATGGTATATGTGGTTTTGGTTGTTCTTTTCACTTTTTTCTTTTCTGTCAGTGGTTTTGCATAGCACGTCCTGAGAGCTTCCAAACCACAAGCTTAGGGAAACTGTTATAAATAATAGTTTCATGCAGGTTTTATTTATTTTGCCTGTTGTAACTGGTAATCTTCAGTTAGATCATAAAACTTTTTTTGAAAGCTAGACCTTCATCAGAATTGAGATTGGTGGTCAAAGTAAACAATTTCATTGTCACAATACCTAATGATGTCTATTTCTGTCTTCATGTGTGTTTCTGTACTTATATCTATATGTGGTGTTTTATTTTAGCTACTGTCGTTTATTTAAAGCCCCTTACTCCACATCCTTTTTTCCTTTTTCTTTCAGGTGAAAGACCTTTTAAATGCAGTGAATGTGGAAAAGCCTTTAACCAGAAGGGGGCATTGCAGACCCATATGATCAAGCACACTGGTGAAAAACCCCATGCTTGTGCCTTTTGTCCTGCAGCCTTTTCTCAGAAAGGCAATCTTCAGTCACACATACAAAGAGTTCATTCAGAGGTAAATACAATTATTCATAAAGTGGTTGGTGCTAATATACTGCTTATTTTATTTTCAGTATTTAAATTATCCTGTTTGCTATTCCTGCACGCTCTCATGCTTTCTGCTGTCAGTATAGTGTTACTGCTGTAGTATAGCTTTTAGTTTGTTGGGTTTACCTGCAAATTCAGCTTTCCTAAAATAGCTTAATCTGAATAAATGTGTATGTAGGATAATTAGCAAAACTTGCACTTACCTTTGTCTTTTCAGTACATCGATAGATTAATAAATTACTAGTGGTTTCAAGGTGTATAAAAATGTACCTGTGTTGGTCATGGGAGAAGGAGGGCTAGGATCAGATGAGAGTAAGCCAAAAGCAGCAAAGCAGAAAATGGCGAGAAATTTCAAGGCCAAACAGCAACCCACAAACTCCATTATAGAGCATACTTGTGATTTATCTTTGAAGTATATATCTTTGAGCCTTTTTCAGAGTTTTTTTTCAGTTATGCGTAGAAGAAAATTGCAAAGTAAGATAAATACCATTGTCTCAGAGTTCTTTATGCTGATTTTTTTTCTTCTCTGTGACAGACAATTTTTAAGATTCAAAAGGTACTGCTGTAATAATGTAATACAATCTTCTGAGCAACATTGACTATGCAATGTGGTTCAGTAATTTCTTTGCTGACTTTAGTGATTTGTGGTTGGAAGTACCTAAAGAAAGAGACCTAATTTCAATTTGGAAAATATAAACTTATAGAGGCAGCTTTTTTTTTCTTTTATTGTGCATGCAGAATATCATCTCTGCTTTCTCTCTTTCACCTAACTCTGTCTGAGATTTGTTTTCTTGTTTTCCATTTTTGTATTACATCAACAGGTCTTATTTATTGGATTTTTTACTAAGGATCCTTTTCCTGTGTTAGTGTTTCTTAATTTTAGGATACATCACACAAGATGTCTTAATGTCTTTATTACTCTTGATTATATTAAATCATATGTTTACATTTCATATATCTTTGTGTGACTAGTCTTCCTCACTGTTCACAGCTGCCTGAATGTGGTAGCTATTGCTACATAAAAACCCCACACCAACATTAATTTTATAATTTCCATTGACTTTTTTCAATATTGCAAGATTGTTGGGAATCAGGCTGAAAATATTTTCCACTGTTCTCTCTGTTACTTTGCCTTTCTGTAATAAAAAAACCCAACCTGTAGGATAAGGGACTTGAAATAAATGCTGCCTCTTGATCATGTCTTATGCTGAGTTCCATGGTTGTGAGCCTACATTTTAGTTACTGCTTTGGATCATTTGTGGATTACATTTTTTTCTTCCTTGTTGTCACTATGTTTACTTCATAGACTGAATGTGGAACTGTATTAATTCTTCAGTTTATCCTGAGACAGTCACAAAATAATACTGCAGGTGATAATGAAACAGGTCAATTCTCACTTTGTGTATCAGTTACCTGTAATTTGTCAGTTACACCTCTTTCTGAAAGTCTTCTTAGGCGTTTAAGCTAATGTCAGAAAATAAAAAATAAAAAATTCCATGCTATATTGCAAGTAGTACAGCAGTTTTCTTTTGGAGACTTTCTTTTCCCCTACATATTCAAAGTTCTGCACTGGTTCTTACTGCTGTGTGATAGGCTGAGGAGGAGGGGGAAGTGAGGATGGTTGGAATTTGCAAATTTAGCTGCTTTAATTACCTCAACCCCTTGGCCTGAAAGTATCAAACAAGTTGCTGCTGATCTCTATCTCATCCTGTGTGGTTGAATTAAACTTCCCTGCCCTTCGCTGTGGTGTTTTGTTTGTGTTTGGTTTTTTTGTTTGTTTGTTTGTTTGTTGTTTTTTTTCCATGCAGTTCCTCTGGCCTTTGACACAATCTGTCTCACCTTGGTTCTGTTTTGCCCCAAGAAATGGATTTTATTTTTTCTTGGGAATTTACAAAAGAAATGTTTGAAAAAGTAAACAGAAGAAAGCCAAAATTTGGAGATAATTTATCTCCGTTTTTTTCTCTTCATATTTCTAAACTTCCATCTGTATTATGTATGACACGTCAAATCTTCAGGCACATCTTAATTGATAAAGTTGCATTTTGGTTTTGTTTGTGGGTGTATAATTGTAGGAAACTGTAAGTAAAGAAGAATTTGAGGCCGCATTTATCAGATGATGTTTGTTTTGCTCTCTAGTGCTTCCCAGTGTTGAGAAGGGTAACAGGAGAGGACAGTTGTGCACATAGATTACAGTTGACTTGATATCTGAGGGATACCAGCCTGATTCCATAATATCAGTACCTTGGAAAAATAAACCATTTTACCTCTTACAATCCAATAATGTATTTATTATATGGATAAATAATGAAAAATATAAAATTTTAGATGGTAGATTTAGCAAAAACTTACTTAATTTTTTTGTTTTATTGAAGGTGAAGAATGGCCCAACATACAACTGTACAGAATGTAGCTGTGTCTTCAAAAGCTTGGGTAGCTTAAATACACATATCAGCAAGATGCACATGGGTGGTCCACAGAATTCTGCAAGCTCTTCAGCAGATGTATCTCATGTTACAGCAGTAAGTTTTGCCTGATATATTGTGAAAATAGCTTGAAGAATTTCATTAGGTCTATATCTTAATTTCAGTAATTCTTCAGACAGATTAAAACTAAAAAGACCTGTAGCTGTTGTGGTTTTGTGTTTTTGTTTTTTTTTTTTTTTCTAAAGTCTTCTCTAATTTTTGGACTTTCTTTATATTATTAAATACTGGCAGAATGTAAATTGGCCAAGTATATGCAAAAAAAGGCGCTTGCTTTTTTTTTTTTCTCAACTTGAGGGAATAATGAAAAAATAACATTTTATTCTGCATCTAAGTACAATACAGTTCTGGTGCTTACTGATTGTGCATGGAGGAAAGATTTCCTCCCCTAAAAATAATCGTGAAGTTTTGCTGGGACAATGAAATCTGGAACTAGTCAGATTATATATTAGCTGTAAATAATTTTTCAGAAACTACTTATATAATTCTAGACCATATAAAGACATAGTGGATTCTTCTTCTAAACATTTCTGATAACTTGTTTTAAATGTCAGCCCTTATTTGACGGATCATAAAGGAAAAATCTAAGGTTTACTGGATACACTAAACACTGTTGGTTTTTTTTTTACCACAAAGCTAAATTTCAGAAAATGCTTTTGGTTTCATAAGACTATTTTATTCTTTGAGCCATTGCATCTTTAATGTATCATTGTACGTTTATTTTTTTTCTCTAACTATCTTTTCTACCTTTATTCCACTCTATTTCCCATCATTTTCAACTTTTATGCTTTAACAGTTAATGGATGACAAGCGATACAGACTTTGAAGAAGAGGGTTAAAATTTAAAGTCTCAATTTCATTCTGCTGCTGTATTTTGTTGAAAATGAATGTCTAGCAGTGCTGTTTGGAGAACTATTTTTCTTTTTCAGATTTCATAAAGTATTTTTCTTCTATGGCAGATACTATTTGTCTCTTCAGGTTAAATAAAGAAAAAAAAGACAAATGTGTCGTATTTGCCTGCAAGTACATATAATCCATGTCTTTTTGTACTGTTCTACATTCAGAAGCCTAATCTTAAATGCAAAATGGAGAAGGATTCCTTCATAGTACCTTATGTCTGCTTTCCTTACCCAGCAGTGTTTTTCTTGTTTTGATTTGCTTGAGTATTTTGCATTTGTATTGCTTGTTGATATTACCAAATTTTTTTGTTATCTTTTCTTCATCCATGCTTCTTTGCTTGCGTGAGGGGGCAAAAAATAATTACCTCCATACAATAGTATAAGCAAAATGGGAGAAAAAAGTTTTCTTTCTAAAAGCAGATGCCAAGAGGTTTAACAAGGAGTAACAAAGATAACTGCTACATCAGTTTCATGTTAAGAGTATTACACTGCAGAGATTTAATGATTGATCAATTCATTATTATTGATATAGAAAGATTATATGTTCGTATGTTAGCACATAATAATTAGCAGCATAATAATTATGTTCTGAAGTTAGTGATCAGTCTGTGTCACCCTTGTTATTATATACAAAGGCATGAACCATGATTATATCCTTAATACAAGAAATTCCAAAAGCTAAAGTCTCCTAAGTGCTGTGCTGCTGAAGAATGTCTTGTGTGATACATGAGAACATCTTGTAAAACATGGTTACTGTAACATTGTTATTTGTCTTTTACTGCATCAGTGCTTATAGCTAGGGTGTTGATTTCTGTAACTTGTGTTTATTTAATATATATAAATTGTGAAGCAACATTAATGATTCTAGGTACTGTTGTATCTTTCCACAGTCTCATTTTTTCTGTCCCTTGTCTCTGTACTGTGGTAAAATTAATATCACACACTACTTTTGTGTGTGATATTAGCCATATTTTTTTTCTTTTTGTACAAAGACTTAAAATACTTTATTTTCCTTTCTTTGTAGGATTCTGTCACCCAGCCTTTAACAACATCCCCTGCTAATCTTTTGCAACCTGTTGATAACAAATGGAAGAATGTAAGTGTACAGTTTTTGTCTCATTTTTGTGTCAAGATTTAAAGAGTGAGAAAGTTTACAGAATTTTGTAAACTTTCTTTCAACTGGTAGAAAGTGAAATGCAGCAGTCCTCTGCGATAAGTTGATCAGCAAGTATGTGAAGGCAAGCTTCTTGGTGAATGCAGCTGGTTATTTAGGAATGGAACAGGTCTTGAACGGATTGTATTCCCTCATTCATGTCAGTCACAAATTTGCACATAATTCTGGTCATTAGGCCTTCAAAATGGAGGCGAATATATAAAAAGACCGGATGACAGTAAGGAATCTCATAGATACCGTATTATCCTGCTGCTCTGACTTGATATTACAGGGATACCATTGTTTGGGTGGAGAGGGAAGGAAGTGTGTTGGTACTGCTTGAATTGGTTGGAATTGAGGCAGCAGGGAAACTGGAATTCAGGAGGAGCCCATGGAGCTGGGGGAAGGATGGTGCAGGGCTGGCTTTCTAGAACAGGATTTACAGGCAGGTCTCCATGTGCCAGTCATAGTGAGAGCATTAGCATTTTTTTTTTGCAGCTATGTTGTGTGGTGTTTGTCAACTATGGGCTGCAGCACTGCTGTTAGGGACAAATTGGACTTGCATTATCCCCATTCCCAACTCCAGCCAGTGATTATCTTGTGTAGTAGAATCCCCAAAACCAAAGAATTGGGTATGTGGCTGCAGTGCTTTAAAATCACGGTAACCAGTCAATCTACTTTATTTTTATCTTTTACAATTAATTCAGTGCTCCAGGATCAGTCAACTTAAAGCTGAACAGAACTGATGTGAACTAATTAGTTACTAATATGTACTGTATTAAGGAATCATAGTTATATAAATAATTATATTTCTTATAAGACTTCAAAAAGTGTTAAAATTACTGTTCTTCAAAAGCAATCTATTTTAAGCAAATTTTCATTTGAATTATTTTCCTTGGTAAGGAGTGTTATCAGAGGTGATCCGTTTTTTGTGGGGGGCTATGTATGTATGAAAGCACAGATCTGAAAAGAATTGTGTCACATTGTGTGTTTCCCTGTACTTGATGCAGAGTGCCACGTTTTTCCTTAATGAGAAGTGCCAGTTGGGAGCAATGGATCTCATCGTTCCCTCCTCTCAGAATTGCTTAGTGCTCTTGACGATCAAGTGGGAGAACTGGTTCAGTTCCATCCCTAGTTTTAGTGTCTTAAAACCTCTGTTTTTTCTCCAGGGAATGACTTAGTAACTGGTGAGCTATCAAGCAGTTTAAGTGTGGATGTTTATGGAGTCAACTTCAGCTTGTGTGTGTGGGATCTAGGAAACCAAGCAAGGAGAAACCTGACTTTGTAGTCTAGAAGTTAGAGCAGAAACCTGAATTCTCTTTCGCCTTGCTCCTTTACCTTCTGTTTTTACAGCAGTAGCTTTCCAAAAGATGAGTGATTTTTTTTTTTTTAATTTATTTTTAAACTTTCTGAGAAGTTGTGGAAGAGGTGTGCTTGGAATTGCTACTGTTACTGTGTTTCTGATGGAATCCCTTGGAAATTAATTCTTGACCCTGTGCTACTTTAATATTTTAATATTTTATGAATGACTTGATATAAAATCATCGCTGATGAAGATGATACAAAGATGAATGGAATTTATGAAGAGAACAAGTCACTGATACAAAATTATCTGGATTTCTTGCTGAGCTAGGTGCACTGAGCAATGTATGTTCTGATATGTGATTTTTACTCTTGGCCATGTAGATGTGCAGGAAAAGTAGGCAATATTCACAGGATAGAAGTTTTCAAGGATTTCTAATTCTCCATGTGAATAGGGAAGGAAGAGGAAATAATCAATATATCAGCTAAAAGTTAAGTTTTCCTTGAAGATTGGTTTTGGTGGTTTTATTTAGAGTAGAAAATTTGCATAGAAATTTAAAAGCTTGTATGTACTTTGTATTTTATTCTGGGAATGAATTCTTGCTTCTGTTGGTTATTTCTTTATAGCGTTCACTATTGGTGAACTGTATTCAAAGATACAGGAAGAATCAGAACCATCAGAATTCTTAAAGTATGATAGGATGTATTTTATTATTGAAGAGATTCAAGATGCACTGTCTTATTTTGCTTATCAGATGAATAATTTAAGGATGATTTGTTCTGCTATTTTGCAGAAAAAATCTGTAATCTCTTTAATAAAGAAGAGGAAAAAAGTTTTGAGGGTTGAAGCTAGACAAATTCACACTTTAGAATTTTAGTGTATGGAATTTTAGTGTAGATGATTTACTGTTGGAGCAACTTGTTGAAATTAGCTACAGAAAAAGTTACCACAATAAATTACTTGATTACAGTCACATGGCCTGCATTACACAGCAGGTCAGGCAGACTAAAGGCAATCAAAAGGTCCACTATTCTAATTGAACAAATGTGGAATAAAACACTTCATTCTCTATGCTGGTTTTAAAATGAGGTGTTGAAGTGAGACCTACAAAGAGGCCTCTGAAACTTTTTATAAGGAACAGGGTATCTTAATAGTAATGATAACAATACATACATATGCATGCGTACAGTTCTTCAAAAAGGTAACCTCCAGGAGACTGGATGTAACCCTGTATATAATGCGTGAACACACTGGCTGAATACATGGAGTACTGTAATTTTTATGTCAAAGATGATGTTGAGCAATTCTTTCATTGACAATTTCTTTTTCTTTTGCTAAAGCCTGGGAAAATGCTATAGGCTTTTTGTGTAGTCTTCCCACTCTATTAAAGGGCTTCCCTGCACTGTGTTGCAAGAAAATAGTCTCCATAAAAAGTTTTAAGCAAATTTTGCTTCAGTTTGTTTATTCCAATGAAAATGGCCTATAATGTGTTTTATTTTGTAAAATACATACTGAAATGTTTATAGCACTTTTTCTGAATTGGAATCTTAAGAGATTGAGTCTTTCCATCTGTCCTGCTGGTGAGGTAAAATAACACAACCTAATTGCTAACTTTGCAAAATAGCAAGTGCTTTTCTTTCATGCATGAGAGAGAAATGAATAAAATAAAGGTTTGTTTTATATCATTTCATCTGAAGATCGTAAGAATACTTCATCAAACTTGCAGGATGTAATTTGAGTCAAGCTAATTTTCTTAATATATTTCTTTGTAACCATTCTCAAGTATGGTGACTGTTGGTTTAACTGTCCAGTGTAATGTATAGGTATAAATAAAATCTCAGGGAAGTTTTCAGATTGGAAGAAATACTGCAAATAAGCCTAAGATTATTCTTTCTTAAAAATAATTTGAGTATTTTTAGAGAACAAAAGTGAGTATTAGATGCAAATATCTGTTGTGCTATAAAAAAACAGAATTATGGGGCTAGTCATAATATAAATATATATTTCTCTTTCCTGCAGTAAAATAAATGATTGAAGGCAATTGTTTCACTAATGGTACATTTAGGGAGTCTGTCTGTTGTAAAGAAGAGAAGTTTATAAATGAAGAAAAACAAGAGGAGTCTTTACTTCTGATTTTTAAAAAGAAACACCAAGGCTTTTTATCATTTTTTTTCTCCATGTTTGTTACTAAGGTAGTCTAAGATATAACTATGTTAGACAAAGATTAAGAAAATTTCTTTTTAAACATCAAGGGTTTTTTTGTATTTTGTCACAGCTATGTGTATTTAAACTTTTAAAGTATAAAAAATTATATTAAAGCTAAGAGATTTAGAAGATTGAAAGTTGAAAGGGAAAATAGTCAGTAGTTTAATTATTCTGAAGGTTTTGATATAACACCACCACAAACTCTACATGTAGAATTCAGTAGTTGATCCCTGTGTTTTATAAGCTGGTTGAAAATTTGGTAGTTACGATAAACTTAATTCAAGCTATAAGCTTCCAGTTATGCAGCTTGGAGAAGAACTCCAGAAAAGGGAATATACAGAAGCAATTATTTAGTGGAGAAAGTAAATGACAGCTATGTATATCCTTAAGTTTTATACAAGTGTTCAGGTAACAGGCACTTCAGATAAGGGAGCCAAGCAGATCAGTTCATATATACTTTTCCAGTTTTCTTTTCAAATGTCTATTTCAGGCCGCACATTTTCGGTCTCCACTTCTTCAACAGACAGAAAACCAGGTGTCTTCAGCTGCTGCTCATCAGAGTCAGCAGGCTGTAACTGATGTCATCCAGCAGCTTCTTGAGTTATCGGAACCAGGTCCTGTAGAAAATAACCAGCCACAACAACCTAGTCAACAACTCAACATCGCAGTGGGAATCAATAGAGATATTTTGCAGGTAAGAGATCTGTGTGAGAACAGCTTTACGTTTCAGTGGTTTCTTTCTCGTTTTTATTTTTGTGACGTTTGTTCTCAGTATTTTCAGTGAGAGCATTCCTTCTGCATTTTTAAGTGGTGTATCAGTCAAGACAGTTGTGCACTGAACACATATGGAAAGCAGTGAGATATTTTTTTGTATAATTTTACAAAAACAAGGTTATAAATATTGATTGCAGACCTAAAAGAAAGCTTTTAGTGTAGATACCCATACATGGACATTTTATTGATCCCTTTGGCTCTTTGTGGTTTTTTTTTTTTTTCTGTTGCCTAGAAGCAGCTTGTGACACATCTTTAAGTTATGCTGTGATTAAAACATGATAACATTTGAGAGATTTTTTTTTTTTTAATTTTTGTTTGGTTAAAAAATAAGAACGTATATGGAGCCTTTATCTTGTTCTAATTATAGAGGCTATTGGAATAATTCCTACTGGTGAACAGAAAATTCCATCTTGTATTAGACCAATGTTTTGTCTTAATCCATTACTCTGTCCCTGATGCCAATGGTAGGAGATGCTGTGTAGAAGAGATGCAGGTAGTAATTCAGCTGTTTGTGCTTGTTCTGCAGCCTCCACTTAATGGAGCGTGGCAAAGAATATTCTTTTTTAGTATTGATGGTAACCTTCTAATCTTCAAACTACTTTTTCATCTCTGGTCTTTTAAGTGCCATTTAAATCTCTTTTTGGAAGACCAGAATATTACATGCAGCTCTGTGCCAGTTCACCATATTACCTGTCCTGAGATCTCTAATGTCAGGAACATGATGTGTAGTTGCACCAAATTATAACACAACATATGACTACTGTTGTGATAGCTATTAAAAAAATTAAATAAATCAGTCTTTGGGGTTGATTCTTTAAGTTATTTTATGAGCATCACTAGCCATGTTGTTGTACAAAATAAAAATAAAACATGGAATTCTTCTAAGTTATCAAATATCTACACACTCCTATTGAAACGTGTGTTTAAGATGTCTGATCTAGAGCCTTTTCATACACAACAGTATCCATAAAGGTGCCTACACTGTAGTCCCTTCCAGTTGTATATAAAAATGAGTGCGTGATTCTTGCCTCATTTGATGGTTATCAGTATTGTGTTAACAGAGGCTTTTGAGCTTTTCCAACCACTTCTTTGGCTTAGTATTTTTCCTTTTTCTTTGTATTATCTATGGCTTCTCCACAAACTGATGGGCTTCAAATTTGATCTTTCACTATTCTCTTATGTAGTAGGCATAAGAAATAGCTATATATTCTTGGCAAGTGCTCAATTCTGTAGCACGGTTGGCACTTTTTTTGGCACAGATATTAATGCAGGAAATCCAGCTTAAAATCTCACAGACAATTAGAAGTCAGTGTTGTGTGAGAATGTTTGTGCCAAGTTTGAAATCCTGCTGGAATTCTGAGAGGATGAGACACTCAATTCCTATATATTTACATTATATCTTCTAAATGGTTGGTTGAGAAAAGTTAGAGCAACTGTGGAATGCTTCTTTCTTCTGTTCTCTTTTAGCAAGCTTTAGAGAACAGCGGGTTGTCTTCAATTCCTGTCTCTGCACATTCTGCTGACTGCAGCCAGGCGAAGACTCCTGGGGGCCAGGATCAGAACCCAGAGATCCAGACTCTCTCAAATCATCAGGCTGACTCTAATAACGCAGAACAAGATAAGGAGCAAGAGAGTACAGATAAACTGGATAAAAAAGAAAAAAAGGTCATTAAGAAAAAATCACCGTTTTTACCTGGTAATGTTGCCACTGCTTGCTACTTTCTGTGCTGTAACAAGGACTACAGTATTTGTGGATGTTGATGGCTTTATAAAGGGATTTCCCAAAACAGTGTGGGTCAGTTACAAACTTCATCTACTTTTATCTAAAACACTGTGTGTTTGCATTATGACAGTAGGATTTATAATTTCCATGATACTGAAACTAAAATGTGTCAGAATGGCAGTAAATTAAATTTTCTGGATTTAGATGAGTGGAGTTTGTGGAGGACAAAAAGGGAAGAATATGAATCTTTCTCCTCGTTTTCCCCATCATCATTCTCTGGGAGGATTGGCATTTCCTAAGTGTGTCCCAGAGCAGAGAGTTCTTCCAATCTCTACTCTTCCTCTTTGGAAGTGAGGCCTGACAGAGGCGGCAGCGTAGTGCTTCTGCCTCGTGCCAGTCTTCACTAACCTGGGCCACATAGGGAAGGGTGAACATTGACCCTGTGGGTAATACTTCAGGTCACTTGTGTTTGGAATTGTAGTACTGATTTGATATTGTCACCATAAATGCCTGTTAATATTCCACCTCCTTACTATATTGTGTGTTTGCAAGTCTGGATCGTGTCTGTGTGCTTACATACAGCTTTAGTATTAAGGTTGCTCAAGCTCTAAGATTGCTAGAAGTGGTCTGCTCCAAGTATAGCCATCATACTCTGTTGGCTAGCCTGGTGGGGACTGCTCTGTATAAGCAGTCATTGAACCCTTACCCTGATAACTTCATGGATAGGTTGACCTTACTTTTTTCTTTGCAAGGGATGCAGAAATTGATACAAAGTTGAAAGCTCATCTTGTCCAGCATAACTGCTAAAAATCAACATTAACTTTTTTCTCTGATAATAATAACTATTTTGTTCCTTGTGTGTAACAGTAACAACTGTCTTGCTGCAAATAAAATAAAAGTTCACTGCTGTACAGTCATACACTGCTGTACAACCACCTTTATTTTTGGAAAAAATAGCATCACCTCAGTGTATTCATGTGGTTTACAGAGGAAAAACGCTGTGAACTGATTTACACTAGCGAATACTTGGTATTGAACAGCATGTATGAATAAAAATGATAGGATTCAGAAACTTGTTTTGTCCTTTTTGTTGAGAAAAGGCATGCTGTTGCTTTAGGACAGAACTTAGGGTTCTTAGATCATAAAACAACTTCTGTGAAAAAGTAGCCTTTAAATTTATATTTTTCAGAACAGCTTTTAATGGATTTTTTACCTCTTTCAAAAATTTATAAATTATAATTTAAGTCTGAACTTGCAGAAGAGAGGATTGTATGAAGTATTTCATCCAGTTAGATAAGTGTTAAGTATGTAAAATCTGTTGTTACAGTTAAGCAGATAAATTTGTTGATAACTTTGTGTTGGATACGGTATTTATAAGTATATTGATAAGGTATTTATAACTGGTATATTCTATTGCATTACACTTACATTCTGTATTTCTAAGTGGCATGCAAATTGGTTTCTTTTCTGCGTAGTCAGATATTTCTTAGCTTTTTTCTACTTTTTTTTTTCCCTTTTCAGTAGTACAAGAAGTTTCAATTTCAACAAGATTCACTTGGGTTTTGTTTTTGTCATTCTAGCCCATCACTATTTTTGTGAAGCTGAATGTATCTGATAGAAATGTAAACTTTTTTACCAAGTGTGTTGTAATGACATCTATTTGGCAAAATGTTCTTGTGTTTTGATTGCTTTGTGTAGTGCTGTCAGTGTAGTGGAATTTTTGAACTGTTAATGTTTCTAACACGATTCTGATGTTGTTTCTCATTTTAGGTTCTATACGTGAAGAAAATGGAATACGGTGGCATGTTTGTCCATATTGCTCTAAAGAATTTAAAAAACCAAGTGATCTAGTGCGCCACATTCGCATTCATACCCATGAGAAGCCATTCAAGTGTCCCCAGTGTTTCCGCGCCTTTGCCGTTAAGAGTACTCTCACAGCACACATAAAAACACACACTGGCATTAAAGCTTTCAAGTGCCAATTTTGTATGAAATGCTTTTCCACCTCAGGGAGTTTAAAAGTTCACATTCGTCTACATACAGGTAAGTCCTCAACGTTGCTTTTCTATTTTTCGATGATGTGGGTGAGACCTTGCATGGAGAAAAAAAGAAGACAATGTGCTTAATTTGTAGAGATGTCTATTATGCCATTAATATCTATCAGAGAATGAACTGGTTTTAGTTAGTCTTATATGATTAAGTTAATTTTTTGTCATAACTTTCTGGTGTTTCATGACTTTGAAATTTTGGGTGCTTGCAAAAGCCATGCACATCTAGTTTTCTGATGAGTCAGCTGCCTTTCCTTTTTAATAGTACTATTTTGAGTGTTTTTAATTGTGCTTTCTAAAGAGTTGTTCTCTTAAATCCCAGTTTTACTTATTCCAGTCATATTTCATATTTACTTTGCATCTTTTCTTCCCTCTCCCTCCCCATACTTTGATTATATCACTAATATATTGAATATACCACTGTATCACTCAGGACTATTTAGTTACTAACTTTTTTTTTTTCCCCATGTTTTTACCAACTTGTCTTTTTTCTATATCTTGCACTCCATACCCTAAAACTCCTGTTTTCATGTGGTCCTTGTATACATATACAACTTGTAAACCAGTATTTTGTCTGTTAATTTTAAAGCCAGCTTTATTGTAGAAGTCAGGCTCATTCAAAGTAACAAAAGCACTAGGTGACTTGAGAAATAGGTAGTCTGCTGGTTATATAGCTCCAGTATATAATAAATATTTCATATTTACTTTCAATTGGGTTTTGAGGATGTGTTTTGAAAACCTGTTTAACAATAAAAAAAAACAAAAAAAGATAATACAGAAAGGAGACACTATATTCCAAAGCTACATTTCTAGAGTGGTGGAAACAAAATCACAAACTAATATTTTCTTTTATCTTTTGCAGGTGTTAGGCCTTTTGCTTGTCCTCACTGTGACAAAAAGTTCAGAACATCAGGCCACCGGAAAACTCATATTGCTTCACATTTTAAACATACTGAACTAAGAAAGCTGCGACATCAACGTAAACCTGCAAAAGTTCGAGTAGGAAAAACGAGTGTTCCAGTACCAGATATTCCTTTACAAGAGCCTATACTCATAACTGACTTAGGTAAAGAGCAAGTAAATCTATGCTGTCTTGAAATTTTAATTTCACTGCAAAATAGAGGTAACCGTTTAATCAAGGAAATACATTCAGATCTTACTCAGATGCATTTTGAAATAAGTAATCAGAAATAATCAGGCTTCAGAAAGTATTCAGTAGTTTATTTGTACTACAATTAATAAGAAGTCTTTTTTATTCACAGAAATTGTGCAGTCCTTACAGGAAAAATAAAGTGCGGTTTTACATTACGTTAGGAGAGAAATTTATTGATAGGCTATTGGTGTAGAAAACATAACAGACACTTCATGACCTAGATTCTTCTTGAGATTGTGTTCATTCAAATTTAAAATATTAATGAGTCAGACATGATTTTAGTGTATTTGGTATAATTGTGACCTGAACTAGTGGTCATTGTTAGTGGTAATATTTCAAAGAGGGGCAGGACAGAATAATTCTAGAACATGGCATAGAAAGTTCATAAAGTTATTTTAATTCTGTTGTAGAATAATTGTTACAACATTACATAAAACTACTTTTTTGGAAGCAGGTAAGTTACTGTACAGCTTGTACAGTAGAAGTTGATAGATATTGTTGTCCAGTAGAAGTCAATGTACTAGGCAAGGCATTTACTTTTCCTTGTTGTTTGATTCACCAGGCTGCTAACCCCTGCCTTGTCTGTTGAATAGTCATCTTTATGTAACAGAGTATTAGATTGGTAATATGTCTTCAGACTAAAATCTATATCAGTCTTTAGAAATCCTTTCGGTTTCACTGCTTCCAAAAATTAACTGTATGCAAGAGTAGCAATTATTTTGATATCAGGTGTAAGAAACTCAGATTTTCAGACCAGCAGCAAAACTTAGCTGATGGCTTCAGATATTCAAATCACACAGTATGCCTTTCTTGAGTGAACCCTGGGAACATAGCGTTCTAGATGAAGCATCCTGGGGAAAGAAAAGAGCATAAAAGGGTGTTTTGTGGTGAACATTCAGGACCATAAAGAGATCCTTGGCATATTTGTTGAATTTTTGCATCACTGACATCCTTTTATGTTATTATTATGATGAGTACTTTTGAGTTCACAGATGTGTGAATGGTAATGAGGTCTTGTTGGGGTTTTTTTGTTGTTTTTTTTCTTTTTCTTTTTTTTTGCTTAAATATGCTACTGTTCCCATTCTGTCAAGGTGTTTGGGATCATACCCTTCTGTTGGCTTCTGAGACAGCATACTCCTGTATTAGCACTTGGACATTTAGCAGCAGGAACCTTTAACTGATTTTTCCACAGCTACACTTAACTGATTTCAGGCACCAGTGTATAGATAGCATGTGTTTAAATAAGTTGATTTGAGTTTTGGGTTTTTTTCCCAATAAACATTCGGAGGTACCCAGGGAATTAGCAAGACTGATTAGCCAAAGTAGATGAAGTACAAATACAACAATTTTTAATGGACTTTTTTTAGCCTTTAAGTCGAGATAAATATATATCATAGTGATTTGTACTTACCACAAAATCTATATGATATATTTGTCCATGTGTAATGTATATATGGAATGTCATTTGGTTAAGGTAGAGGTTGGAAGACTGAAATGTTTGATTAGCAGTGAATTCATAACTATAATTTTTTTATTTTTTTTTAAAGTTCATGCCTATTTTGGGCATATTGGAGGCTTAATGTATTGAGGTGGATCTGTGAACAAAGGAAGAGCTATCACTAAAATAGCATGTGCAATGTAACAGATAACATGTGCAATATAATGTGTATAATGCTAAATAGATGCATGCATAATTTTAAAAAGGAGCTGGAAACACACTTGTTTTCTTTATACACTTGCATAATAAAGTTTAGTCACTTTTTTCTCCTCAAATACTAGCTCTTCAGACTACTGCAACTTTCAAATAACAAATTATTTTTTTGTGTGTGTGTGTGTTTATGTATGCAGGTCTTATCCAGCCAATCCCAAGGAATAGCCAGTTCTTCCAAAATTATTTTAACAATAATTTTGTGAACGATGCAGACAGACCATACAAATGTTTTTATTGCCATCGAGCCTATAAAAAATCTTGTCATCTTAAGCAACACATCAGGTAAAATATATACAAAGAAGAAAGGAAATGTATGTAATGAATTTATGGAAAAACATAAAATTTATATAGTATTCAGTAAAAAGACCATGTCTTTTTTTACTGTCTCTTCAGAAGTCGATCAGTGATGATTTTTCTGGTGAAGTTGGAGGAGATTCTTGACTAGTACATGCCTCTGTGCAGTCCTAGCAGTGCAAGTGGTTGTGCTTAGTGTGCAGTTTAGTTTATTAACACTTTTTTTCCTGAACTATGTACAGGAAATGCCAAGCATTGCATATGGTTTCTTGAGGTAATTTTGTATTTGCATACTGCAGATGATCTGCTTTGTATGTAACTCCTCTTCTGGAGAAGGAAATTTAGGGGTTTTTGTGTGTGTGCTGTTTTCTATATACTAAGCCTAACAAAATTTAGGCTTACACTGTAATTGCATAAATGTTCTTGGGGATCATTCCATTGCTTGAAGTTTAGTTCAGGTTCCATATAGTGAGTGCTTGTTATAACCATAAAGTCATGGAGTCACAGAAAAATTAAAATTGGAGGGGAACCAGTAGGGAGAAGTAACTAATCCAACCTTGTTTTCAAAGGACAGGGTAGCTTTGAAGTTAGATCAGGTTTAGTCAGGTTACCAAACGTTGCTCCCTGATTTATGACTATGAATACTAGGATCTAAGGAAAGATTCCATAATGCATGTGTCAGTCTGCTTATTTCTGCAACATAAGCTCTGTACCACTTTTCCACTTCCTCAAATTCTAGTTATGGTGAGTTCCTTGTGTTCTTAGAAATTGAGTTTTTTGCTGGTAGGTTCTCAAACTGACTTGAAACAGTTTGTGGTTTCTATATGCTGTTTAACATGAGGGGGAAAAACCTTCCAATATCAAATCTTTTCCTTTTGTAATGTTGTTTTCACATAGCAGTGTGAAAGAATAGTTGTACCGTACCTTGTTCAGAGTGGACACAGGTCTTTTCCCAAAAGTTTCGTTATTAAACACAGTAGTAGTATACAACATGAGGAGGACTGTATGTTTTTTCACCAGACTTTTGGGGACAGCGTTTTAGCTGAACTGAAGGAAGTATATGTAAAAAATAATATACTAGCCTGAAGATCTAGTATATTATTTGACATAGAAAAAGTTCAACCAAGATGTTTTGAGGCACAGTATGATCAGAAGAAAAGGAGATGGGACTCTAAAACTTAATTAAAATAGTCAGACGGTATTGCCTCTAGCCCTGTCAGTGATAACATGCAGGGTGTCTGTAATTTATTAAAGCTTCGTTTTCTGGGTTTTCTTAACAGAAGCCTCTTCTATCCATACAGCATTTGCCTGACTTTGATTTATTTTGCTTATTTTTAAAATTTAGTCTTCTACTAACTTCGTAAAGCAACCTGCTTTACCATCTGCATTCTCTTAAAAAGGTCACATACTGGTGAAAAGCCATTTAAGTGCTCTCAGTGTGGAAGAGGTTTTGTGTCAGCCGGAGTTCTGAAAGCACATATAAGGACACACACTGGATTGAAAGCTTTTAAGTGTCTTATATGCAACGGAGCCTTCACTACTGGTGGTAGCCTCAGGCGACATATGGGGATCCATAATGACCTTCGACCGTATATGTGTCCATATTGTCAAAAGACATTCAAAACATCACTAAACTGTAAAAAACACATGAAGACTCACAGGTATGTTTACAATTTTTATATGAATCCTTTGATGTATTTCAGTAACCCTTCCTTAAAGATACTTGGTAAGGCAGCATTGCTCTGTAGAAAATGCTAATAATTGAATAAGGATGTTTAATTGTGGGTAGCAAATGCCTAGGTAGCTCTGAAGGTATAGTAAATTTTGGTCTATAATAAAAAGAAAAACCTGTTTGCATAAATAGTATGGGTAACTGTCTAACCGATGCTATAAGAAGACCTTTTTACCTTTCTTTGCAGATACGAACTTGCACAGCAACTTCAGCAGCATCAGCAGTCTGCTTCAATAGATGATTCTACAGTAGATCAGCAGAGCATTCATGTTTCTACACAGATGCAGGTGGAGATTGAAAGTGATGAGCTGCAGCAGCCAGAAGCTGTTGCGACAGACCAGCAGGCTATTTTAGAGCTGGACCAGCAGCCAGTAGTGGGCACAGAAGAAACAGCATTAGAACAACAATTAACTGATCCGCCTTTAGAGCAAGATGAGGGTGAGTATTTGAAATGTGATAAGGTTTGTAATGAGGTAAGTTTACAAGTTCTCAAATAACTTTTTCTTCACAAATTTACTTGAAAAATACATAGAGTAAAAACTAACTCCTTAGAGCATGTTGTAGTTTCTTTTATTCATTAGTGTTTAGGTTTACTGTTAAAAATATAAAAAAATTAAGATTTGCACTATGGAGTTGTATCAAACAGATTTATGAAACAAATATAAAATAAAATAGTACATGCACAAAACTTTACCACATCACTTCTATTATTAATAAAAACACTACTATATAGTCTACTTGGGAAATAATATCTGTGTTTTGAGGTGGGAGAACACAAAATATATTGCATATTTGTTCAATTAGTGGAACTATTATTAAAGTTCTTTGCGTTTGCTTACTTGTTCTTTTTCATGGTGCAATGAGTTAAGTACTGTGGAATAATACAAACAAAGCTTACAAGCAAATAAAGCAGAGACTTAAATACCTGTTCAGCTAATAATTTTTTACTTCTTTTTAATGCAGTAAAAATTCAGATGACTATAAAGTGAAGGTTTTGGGGAGCAACAGAATTATCCAGTTAATTATATCTTTTCCTGATATTTTTTCCCTTTTCCTCTTTTTTTTTTTCCTCTTCCTTTCCCCATTTCAGATAGATTTGTGACATCCCAGCATACTTTACAGGAAAACATCACTCAATTTGAACAACAAGCTATAACACAGCAGCCATTTGATCAACAGGGTTTATCACAAGGTTAGTAATAGCAGGTTTTTAAAGCGTTTTTTATATATCTGGGTTTACTTCATAGCTATCATAAAGCATTTCAAATGTGGGTATCCACAAAACAGCCGCAATGCGGAGAACTTAGAAAAGCTTTTCTTTAAATTACTGTTTTGAAACTTTATTTCATAGGATATTTTGAAATGTAAACAGAATTTGCTTTTATGACCCAATGTTTAGTCATTACATGAGTATGAGGTTTATAGTCAGGCATTTCATATTGTTTCCTTGATTGTGTTTTGAAATTAGTGTGGCAGTAGGCAGTTTACACAACTTTCTCCCAAAATCCACATGCTCATAACCTGAGATGATCAGAAACATGGTCTAAGATTTGACCGAATAGCTGTTGGGATTCACTATAGAAGAAGACGGTGAAAAATGTAATCACGTAAATCACCTAACCACAGCAGTTTTCTTTTGTATTTTTTAAAGCTACATAAGTAACTAAGAGATTGTAAGCTTCTTTTTTATTTTACCAAAATAATACTGACAAATATGTGTAAGGTTTATGTAGCCTGCAGACATTGAAGAAATGACTGTGTTCCTTTCACTACTAGATTTGTTGCTTGATATGAAGCTACTGGTGGTTTAGGGGCTTTTTTGGTGGGGGCCAGGGAAGGGGAGTATGTTCAGGGGGTTTTAATTTGCTTTGGTAGGGAAATATACCTCAATGGCTGACCAGTTCATCTCTTCCTCCTTGTTTCTGACTCCAGCAGATAACTTCATATTAATAAAAGTGATAACCAGTAATTCGAATTCCATCTACTTAAACTTCTGTGTTCTTAAATTTCTTTCTCTCTTTATTTGTACAGTGCCTTTTGTGAAAACATAATTGACTGTTGCATGACACTGAAGAAATAGTACAATTTGTTGCTGATTTTAATTCCCTAGGTTGTGCTCCTTTCTATGTAACTGAGGAAAAAAATCCTCAGTCTCTGCATTTATTAAACAAGACTGAATCAGGTGCTGTTAAAATCCTATGGATTATTTTCATTAGCTACCTTTTACGCTTTTTGAAATGAATGAAAAAAGTGCAACCTATCTCTCTCTTCTACTCTTGTGAGTGGTGGTGGGCTTTGTTTGGATATTTATAGCTCCTTTGAATTTAAAAATCTGATACGTAAACCTTGTTCTGTTATCTTACTTAGACTCTGTTTCTATGTATGCATATCTTCTCCATTATTCAATAATATTCAATACCGATTGATTTCTTGGGGTGGTGGGAGACTCTTCTAGATCTTACAGGAAAATTCTTTCATCATCAGAAATCTAGGCTGATCATCAGTACATTATAAAATTGGTACAGAGAATGAGAAGATTTTTTTCAGGACAAGAGCTGATGGGTACAAACTTGAACATAGGACATTCTGTTTAAACATGAGGAGGAACTTCTTTACTTTGGGGGTGGCAGAGCACTGGAACAGGCTGCCCAGAGAGGTGGTGGAGTCTCTGTCTCTGGAGATATTCAAAACCTGTCTGGACGAGTTCCTGTGCAACCTGCTCTAGGAGGACCTGCTTTGGCAGGGAGGTTGGACTAGATGGTCTCCAGAGGTTCCTTCTAACCCCATATCATTCTCTGATTCTGTGATTTGTGATGTGGGTTTTTATAAGTCTCATTTGTATAAGATGTCTCCTATTCTACTTGGAATCTCATCCACAGATTCCCTACTCTTTGAAGTTTCCTTGAAGATCCTGGGGCCCTTCAAAATTTTTGAATTTCAGGTAGGTAAGCATTTGCGCGGATGCATGCGTTAAATTGGTCGACCCTCTCCCTACGTCTGCATCTGTGCTTCATGCTCCTAATTTCTTTTTCCTATGAGCTAGGCAGAACATTCAAGCTTAAAACGCTATGTCTTTTTTATCCTTTATAGGCTGCATTCTTGTTAAAATATTCTGGCCCACTGTTTATTAATAAAACAACATAGGAGTTTTAAAAAAATCTTGTATAGGTTTTTTATTTTTCTTTTTCCTTTTTGAGAAGAAAAAACTTTGCAGATGAGGGTGATCTTTAGGTCTGCACAGACCTGTCAGAACTTTGCTTATTCTTTCAGGTTTGTTTGTAATACTTCTACAGAATGCCTGGTTTGTTCGGATAGATTTTCTTCTTTATAAGTTTAGAGTTATATAGAAGTGGTGATCTTATGAGGATGCTGCTATATCATAATTTGTTATTCATTTGAGCTAGGTTTGAAGACTGAGAAAAAGGACCTCAGTGTTCTTTGTAGTTTACATATTCAGGCATCTTCATTTGAAGACTTTTTAGTGAGATCAGAACAACCAAATAGGTCTTTCATCAGAAAATGTCTTTGGATTATTGAATATTACCTGTCACCAAATGTGTTTTCATATGGATTATGTCACCTTTTCTTCCTTTAACGTCTCCCTGTAAGCATGGTTGAAAGTTGTTAATTCAACTAGTGGTGATAGGAAAATGATCTTGAAAAACTGAGAAGTCCAAATACTGTTTTTCTGTAGTCCGTACGAGTCAGTACTGTTTCCACCAGGCTGCTGTTTTGCTTTCCTAAGAGGCTAATCTGCAATCTCAGGACTTGGAATTCTGATTCTTCCAGGAACTATTTGCACATTGTTTCCAGTCAATACTGTTGAGCTGGTTCCAAAATTTGCCTAGGAAGCAAACTTGCAGAACTGCGCCCCACTGAGATGCACATGTGCATGCAGATCTGTTTGTAATGTTAGAATTCAAGTGATCTGTCAATAAAAACTTCCAGTTTTGTCTAAACTGAAATAGTATGTTTGGTATGAACTATTATACTGTTGTTTTCTCATTCTTATGTGCAAAACATCTTTCCACTAGTGAACTGATTTCCAGACTAGTCTTTTTTCAGTATATTTTGTTAATGTAGAAGAGAGTAATAGGCTGGATGCAAGTGATTACATGTACTGAAATAACACAAAATTCAATTCCAAGTTTAGAGGACTCTTAGTAAGAGACTCCCCTTATTATACAGAGCTTTTAAGATGCTTTCTCTTCTCTGAAGATTAAGGAAAAGCTTCTGGAAAACTATATGTTATGACAGAAGCAGAAAATGAAGATTCTGAAATTCTGTTTCTGAGTCTGAACGTCAGGCTTTTGGTATTTAGTTTGGTAGATTTTATTTTTTTTTAAATGCTGCTCTGTAGAAATAGTATCGTGGTAGCAAATGCCTTTAGCATGCTCAGAATTGTCAGATCTTTTTGAAATTTTAAGTAGAAATTGACCTTCCTACTAGGTGTCGAGCAAACGGGGAATGTATCAAGTATATTCTTGTTACAGTGTTGGCTTATATTTATTCCACAACTACTTTCAGAGATAGTATTGTTTTCTTCAGTTTGTCCCAAATACTTCTAACTTCAGAACTTCTCTTCTGAGCATTTGTTTCATGATCCTGGGAGATTTTTCAGGATCTCAGTAACTGCTTTTATGAAACCACTCTGAGGTGAAACAGACCATGATATAGTATCTTCTTTTTACCTTCTTGCCTAGTAAATGTTACTTACATCAAAAAAGTTTCATTTTTTTTTTAGATAGCTGTTCCTTTGTACATTTTGTAGTTATGTCCTTTTTTTTTTATGTGAGACATGGAACTGGCATCACTTTTGCNTCAAAAAAGTTTCATTTTTTTTTTAGATAGCTGTTCCTTTGTACATTTTGTAGTTATGTCCTTTTTTTTTTATGTGAGACATGGAACTGGCATCACTTTTGCTTCAGTTTCTTGAGGGTAGGTTTTTTTTTTTCATCAAGTGTAGTGGGAATAGCATTTTTCCATAAATGTGCTTTTAAAATGTATTTGAAAACAGAAATTAGCAGCCCTCCTAGCACCGTAAAGCTTTGTATCACTGTTCTTCCAGCTGCTTTTTCAGTTGATCATTGAGGTGCAGTGTTCATTCAGCTTGTTGAATCTTTTTTTCTTGTTATCTTGGTAGTTCTGGGAAAGAAAATAAAATGCAAGCTGTAGCATTAGGTTTGGGGATAAATTACAACCTGACTAATAATGCTTTCAAGATTTGTTTAGGTTTGTTAGTCTTAATTCCATGGTGTAAGTAATAGCACAGAAGTCGATTTTCTTTTTTTTTTTTTTTTTTCTTCCCTGCCCCCCCCCCT
>VZRU01021161.1:35401-48810 GCA_013398155.1 Pedionomus torquatus | reverse complement strand
CTTTTCCCTTTTCTTTTCCTTTTTCTTTCCCTTTTCCTTTCCCTTTCCCTTTCCCTTTCCCTTTCCCTTTCCCTTTCCCTTTCCCTCTTTTCCTTCCCTCTTCCCTCTTCCCTAGTCCTTCCCCTTCCCTCTTCCCTCATCCTTCTTCCTCTCTTCCCTCATCCTTCTTCCCTTCTTCCTCATCCTTCGTCCCCTTCCCTCTTCTGTCTTCCCTCTTCCCTTGTCCTTCTTCCCCCTTCCTTCTTCCCTTTCCCCTTCCCCTCTTTCCCTTCCCCTTCCCTTTCCCTCTTCCCTTTCCCTCTTCCCTCATCCTTCTTCCCTCTTCCCCTTCCCTTTCCCTCTTTCCCTTCCCCTTTTCCTCTTCCCCTCTTCCTTCTTCCCTTTCCCCTTCCCCTCTTTCCCTTCCCCTTCCCTCTTCCCTCATCCTTCTTCCCCTTCCCTCATCCCCTTCCCTCTCCCCCTCCCCTCCCACCGGTGCAGGATTTGGGCACGGCTTCTCAAGCAGCCACCGAGGCGCTGTGCGGAGCGGGAGCCCGCAGCAAAGCACCGTGGCTGGGGGGGAGAGCACGGGGACAGACCCCAGTGCTGGGTTTCTGAGGAGGCAGGTGGCAGAGGGGCTCTAGATCAGCTCCAATCTCCTGCCTGACCTGGCCCACGTCCTCCTCGGGGCCCGTAACCTGCCCGCATCCAGCCCAAGCCTGCTGGGAACACGAACCAGCCGGTGGATGCAGTGACCCAGCGCAGACCCACCAGGACTCACACCCGATGAGAGGGTAATGGACCCTTTGTCAAATGAATTTTCAAAATGCTTTTTTTTTCCTCGTTGTCCCATCCATTCCTGTCCCTCCTTAGTGCCGCCCCAAGGGAGCACTCCCGTGTGTCCCCTGTACCTACCAGCCGGGTTCCCCCCCGCACACTCTTCCCCCTCCCGATGCCAAACATCAGTTACGGCGACTCTGGGTGGTTCTGAGCCCGGGGACTGGGGGAGAAGCAGTGGGAAGAGAGCAGGCACCCTTGAGCTGCGGCGTGATGCCTTGTTGAGAGCAGTGGGTCTCCTGGTGAGAGGAACGTGGCAGAGGATGGCTTCCTGGGTTTACAGGGGCAGATTGTAAAAACAAAGCTGGGAATCTTTGCGTATACAAAAAAGATGGGGCTCCTCGGAGCCTCTGTCAGGAGTAGGGATGGAGCTGGAAAGGTTGCGCTCTGGAGCAGAGCACGTAGCCCTGAGGTCCATCAAACACAGGGGTAGGAGGGGTAGAGCGTGGAAAGCCCCGATCTATTTTAGATGTGTCAGTGGACACCAAACACGGCACCAAAACGCTCACCCAGCTGGTCTGCTGCCCTCTGAGCAGTGCAGGACCCTCCAGGGATGGGTGGAAGAAGTTCTGTTTGCAAAAATATTGGGGATGGAGGAAAGTCCCCAGAGCTCGGTCAGGGAGCCCCGTGATGGACAGCTGGGCAGCTGGCCCCCACTGCCTACGCCTGAGAAGGTCCTTCTCCTCAGGGAGGGACGTGGTGCTGCGGGAGGGATGGCTGGTGGGGTTCCTCAGCCCAACCGCACCGAGCAGCACCTCTCGCCACCTCCACGGGCCATGTCGAGCCTTCGCAACGCCCCTTTAAGTCCTCAAAGCTCCGCACATCTCTATTCTCTCTCCTGACGGCGGGTGAATTATGTCTCCAGATGGAAACATCTACTCCTCCTTTTGGCTTGCGCTGGAGCCGTAACCCCCTCCCCCAAAAGATCCCGTCTAAGCGGATTTACAGAGCCAGCCTGACAGTTTGTGAAACAGGANGTGGGACGTCGGGATAGGGGAGATCCCACACCCTGTGGGACGTGGGGATGGGGGAGATCCCACACCCTGTGGGACGTCGGGATAGGGGAGATCCCACACCCTGTGGGACGTGGGGATGGGGGAGATCCCACACCCTGTGGGACGTCGGGATAGGGGAGATCCCACAGCCTGTGGGACGTGGGGATGGGGGAGATCCCACAGCCCGTGGGACGTGGGGATGGGGGAGATCCCACACCCTGTGGGACGTGGGGACGGGGGAGATCCCACAGCCCGTGGGACGTGGGGATGGGGGAGATCCCACACCTCTTGCCCAGATGGTCCTCGCGGCCGCCGGGTCCTCCTGAAGGTTTTACAACGCGCGTGGTTTCCAACAAACATCAGATGAGAGCAATTTTGAGCCTAAACCAGGCTCGCGCGGGTGATTTATCGGTGGAAGCCATGGGGCTCTATTACCTGTTTCTGGAGCCACCCAGCCCTTTGGCTCCCCGACACCCCTGGGGACCGATTCATAGAATCATAGAATGGTTAGAGTTGGAAAGGACCTTGAAGATCATCGTGTTCCAGCCCCCCTGCCCTGGGCAGGGACACCTCCCACCACACCAGGTTGCTCCAAGCCCCATCCAGCCTGGCCTTGAACCCCTCCAGGGATGGGGCAGCCACAGCTTCTCGGGGCAGCCTGTTCCAGTGCCTCACCACCCTCACAGCAAAGAATTTTTTCCTAATATCCTTCTGGCAGGTATCGGGAGGTTTTTGTCACCGGTTTCGATGGGAAGCCTTCAGCTGCCTGTGCAGGCTTGAAGCCCTTCCAGTTTCCAGCGGCGCTCTGCGGTCCCCTCTCTGAGTCAGGTGGACGGTAACGACGTGCCCGAGCTCAGGGCAGCCGTGGCTCTGGTGCCGCTCTCCCTCGCCCACCAGCTTCATACCCCGCTGGAGTCAGGACCCCCAGACCCCCCCGCCCCAGGTTGGCCCTGGCAGGAGAGGGGGGTCCCTGGTGACTGGGCGGTGGCGGGGGGAGCTCCAGGACTTGGCACCCCCTTCCCTGCACCCCCCCATGGCGGCGCGGACGTACGCATGGATGTAGGCGGGGGTATTAGAATCATCTGGACTCCTTTAAGTTGTTCGCCATCGAAACCGGCTTCAAATTCAAGTTTTGGAGTTGAAATAACAAAGAAGGGGGGAAAAAAAGAGCCAGAAAGGAGCCAGCTGCGAGGGTACTCACCATTTTCATCGGTCCGCGGGACACTCCTAATCACATATTTTACTACTTTGTAGTGAACTTTCTTTGCTTCTGCCATAAATATATTCCTTTTGCTGTAAATGAATAGCTTGCAAGCTCAGTAAAGTTAATATAGAAGAATAAATCTTAACTACCTAATGTCAGGTCAGAAATATAAATCTTATCTAATATGCCAGGTCAGAAGGGAAGAATAGTTTTTAGCTGAAAATAGCAAATACTTTCCAGTTCAGAGTAGGAACTTATTTTTCTCTTTGAAAAAATATGCTGCCCCTAATAAGATGAGTTGAACAGTCTCCTTTTAGAATCTCCAAAAGAAAAATAAACACATCGAGCAGAGTTAATTTATAAAATGCTCCAAAGTTTATCTTGGCAGAACAGTTTCAGGCAGTGAGATTTCTCTCCCTCTCGCACACGCATTCACACACACACACGTCTCAAAATTAGGCCAGGCCCTTACAACAGCAAATATGACAGAAAACTTCTATATCTGGATAAATCCAGAGATCCTGATGCAGACAAAGCTCTCGGTTTCACATCAGTAGGAATTCTTCCAAAGCGAGACAATCACCCTGCAAGCTCTTTTTTAGTGTGTATGTGCCAAAGCAGACCCGTGTTACAGCAGGGACAGTGAGCCCCACCAACGCCCCCCGTCCCAGGTCCCCCTCCCAGGCCCTGGGAAACAGCGATGCCCTGGCCATCCCCTCCTGCCCCGGGGCACCCCTCGTTGGGCAGAGCTGGTGGGTGACCTGTCAGTCCCCCTGCCACTGCTGCCCGTCTTCTTCTGAGATTTAGATGAGATCTCAGGAAGAAACTCTTCCCTGTGAGGGTGGTGAGACCCTGGAACAGGTTGCCCAGAGAAGCTGTGGCTGCCCCATCCCTGGAAGGGTTTAAGACCAGGCTGGATGGGGTTTTGGGAGCCCTGGTCTAGTGGGAGTTCTAGTAGAAGAACTTCTTTGCTGTGAGGGTGGTGAGGCACTGGAAGAGGTTTCCCCAAGAAGCTGTGGCTGCCCCATCCCTGGAGGGGTTCAAGGCCAGGCTGGATGGGGCTTGGAGCAACCTGGTGTGGTGGGAGGTGTCCCTGCCCAGGGCAGGGGGGTTGGAACTGGATGAGCTTTAAGATCCCTTCCAACTCTGACCATTCTGTGATGATTCTATGATTCTTCCTCCTCCACACGTCTTGCGTAGGCAACTTCAGAGGCTGTGGAAAGCCCACTCAAGGCTTTCCTTCAGCCTTATCCAGCCTTATTTCCTTCAGCTTAGCTTTATTTTATCTTTACGGTCCATATGACTGCAATCAGCCCATGCCAGGGAGCCCCCAATGCAGCCACCGTGCCGCATGGTGACACCCCCGAAGACCTGGGAGCTCCTCCACCACGCAGAGGGGCAGACCACCAGCCTTTCAGGCAGTTTATCCACCTTAGGGTTAGCAAAGCAGATCGCTGCCTCCCTCCAGATGGGCGAGAGGAGAGGCATTTTCACAGCTGGTGCACACACCATTCCCTGGACCAGGTGACCACCAGGTCACAGCCCCTGACTTACCAAAAATCAGAAGGGGGCTGAGGGGGGATCTGATCAACACCTAGAAATACTTCATGGGTGGGTGTCAGGAAGATGGGGTTGATCTTTTTTCAGTGCTGCCCAGGGACAGGACAAGAGGGAATGGGCACAAACTAGAACAAGGGAAGTTCCATCTAACCATCAGGAGGAACTTCTTCACTGTGAGGGTGTCAGAGCCCTGGCAGAGGCTGCCCAGAGAGGTGGGGGAGTCTCCATCTCTGGAGACATTCAAACCCTCCTGGACACGTTCCTGTGGGACCTGCTCTGGGTGACCCTGCTCTGGCAGGGGTTGGGCTGGGTGATCTCCAGAGGTCCCTTCCAACCCCAGAGCATCCTGTGAAAACCCCACAGCAGAAGGGAGCGGGTTCCCTCTCACTTCTCCTCTTCTCCCTTTCTGGCTGCTGGGGAGCTGCCAGTAATTCCCAGCATTTGGTCTGACAACTGTTCTACTGTAAATATTTAGAAGAATCCATTAGAGATTAAACAAAGTGTAAGTAACTGCTCCTAAGTGATGGCTCTTACCAGTGTTTGCAGCACCAGGCGCTTTACAAGCGCGTATGAAGGTCCTGCCTCCAGGCTTTGGGCAGCAGAGGGCAAGAGGGGAGGCAGCAGCCGGAGCAGGGGGTAACCCGGGGGTCGGGGTGTTACCCTGGGCAGGAACCAGCGTGGGGCCAGGCTCTGCAGGGCTCCCGGGCAGCACGGGCTGTCCCGACCCCTGGATTTTACAAGGATCTCCATCGGGAGGAAAAACCCCTCACAGCCCCAGCTTGCACTTCTGTGCCTTGCTCTGGTCTTCCTCCCACCCCCTCCACCCCCTCTTTCATATATATATATATATTTATTACAACATAATGATATCCAAAACCTCCAGGTCCCCTCCTACCCCAAAATATATCAGGAATCATCATTTTTTTATAGAACAAGCTGAGATGAACGAAGATGTCTAAGTGTATTTACGCTCTGGCCAATTTCTCTGCTGAAAAACTACAGGACAGCTTAAGAACACAGTGCTTACATTAAATTTATATTTTTATATATCTATATCTATATATACACGACACATACAGGTATGCAGGTATATACCTGTGCACACACACAGCAGAATATTCCTATTCCTATATCGATACACAGCAGAATTCTCACTCCCAACACAGGTTGGTGATGCAGAATTTTTTTCCCTCCCATCCAGATTACCTCAGGTGTCCGTTTGTGGTGAGTAGAATGTGCTGGTTCCAATGCAGAAGAGCTAAAAAATGCATTGCAGGGTTTGGCCCCGGTGTCCACCTTGCACTGCTCGAGAAAAATGGCCCAGGGCATCTCCAGGCCACCCCTGCTGGGGTGGTGGGTCTGCTACTCGGGAAGGCAGCATCTCTAGTCTGTTAAGCTGGCAGCCCCCTTCTACTTTCCTGTCCCCTGTTTTAAACCCAATGTCTAGAGGGTCTCCAGGAGCTACCTGTGCTCCTCATGCTCTCATTGCAGTTCCACTGCCACATTTTCAAACTCAGAGCTACCGTTTTCTGTAGGGGAGTTCAGATCTCTACTGACATATAATAAGTAAATACCTAATAATAAACACAATCAGGCTGGGTAAGGGGGAGAGCGGGCTGTGAGCTGCTGAGCAGGAACGTGCGGAGTCCCATCACGGCTCCTGGTGGCTTAGGGAGCCGCTGGACTGGGTGTCACAGCAGGGAGGGAGGGAGGGAGGAGGAAACTTGTTTGGGTAGAGTTTGGCGCTGCGGGTTTCCCAGAGAAGTAAAATGGGAAGATACAGTGCTTGTGATGACCTGAAGCAAGTTAAACAGCAAGGGCGGTGGAAAAGGAGGTTATTGAAGCCTTCCCGCTTCTTCAGATGTTGGGCTGGCGTCAAGGGAGAAGAAGAAGGTAAAATCCTCAGGATGCAGCCCCGAGGGATGTGCTCTGGGCAATCCTGTTCTAGCAGGGGAGTGGGACTGGATCATCTCTAGAGGTCCCTTCCAACTCTGACAATTCCCTGATTCCATGGTTCCATGATTCCGTGATCTGCCCCAGCTTCCCCTCTGCACAGTCAACTGGTACCCAGCACAAGTGAAGTGAACCTGTCACCATCGGTTCCTGTGCCTGAGATGAACTCAAAGCACAGCAGATGTGCCTGGCTCCTGATCAGATGAGATCTGGGGGAGAAATTCTCTGCTGTGAGGGTGGTGAGACCCTGGAAGAGGTTGCCCCGAGAAGCTGTGGCTGCCCCATCCCTGGAGGGGTTCAAGGCCAGGCTGGATGGGGCTTGGAGCAACCTGGTGTGGTGGGAGGTGTCCCTGCCCAGAGCAGGGGGGTTGGAACTCCATGATCTTGAAGGTCCCTTCCAACTCTGACCATTCTGTGATTCTATGGTTCTATGATCCTGAGTTTCTGCACAAAACTCCCCTAAGTGACTGCATTCACCTTAAAATGATAACAATAAGAAGCAGCAGCAAGAATGTACCTTTCAAAACCTGTACAAATCTCAGTTCATGTTTCATAATAATCCTCTTGACAGAGGGCATGGTCATTGTTTTTCAAAAAGCCAAAAGGAGGTGGATAAGTTGCCCCCCAAGACCAGCCAAGAGCCACCATCTCATTTTCAGACGCACCAATCGCCTGCAAATCTTGCTGAATTCCAGATGGCCAGACCTCTTATGTTCCTCCAGGAACAAACCTCCACTTGGATACTTCGTCAGGGCTCTGCTGATTTTTAGAGGCCAGTGTAAATAAATAATTTGACCCTCTCCCTTGGCTGCAGGCACTGAAAGCACAAGCACCAACGACTGGGCTAGTCCTTGGCCATCAGGTCAATCCCTTGGTCCATCCCCAGACAGAAGTTTGAAACAGCTGGGATGGACTGAGCCCTGGAAGCGTCTGTTCCCTTCCCATGACTACCAAGTCTGATGTCCCCAAGCCCAGAGGATCTTCTCCTCTCTGTCCATAGAAGAGTTAAACCAAACAAGTCCCAAATTGATCTTTGAGGAACCTGGATGACTGGGTCAATCAGGAATGCCCAAATCTTCGTGGCCTTCAGCCAGGGCAGGTTCATCCCAGTGTGGGTCCCTAAGTGCCAACACCTTCATTTTTAAAATCAGATGAAAATCTTTCAGAGGTGTTAAAAGGAAGCTGAAAGGGAACCAAACCTTAGAGCTCTTAACTCCTACTCTGGAGTCAGGCTTGAATGTCCCAGGGCAGCAGATATTAGAATTATACAGAAGAGGAACCAAGGAGCCACAGCACCATGGAGTGGAAAGAAAAGTGTAAAAAAAGAGAGGTTCTAATAATTAAGGACCAGGTAATTTTTCTTCTTTTGCTGACACTTAAGGAGTAAGCACCTCCAGCAGATGCCGGTCTGAAGAGATGAGTGGAACACACTCCACGGCTCAGAAAAGGCAGGAGCAGTAAATAACTCAGCTTCACTCCATTTTTACAGGGAACAGCATTCCAGCTTTACTTCCTCCCTAAAATACTAATTCGCTGGTGCTTTCTTCATTTCTTCTGATGTAAAGAACAAACAGAGGAAGAGCCCGAACTCCTGAATTTTAGACACGCCTCGGCTGCAGAAAATGAAGAGGTGCTGTTAATTTTCCCGCGTTTCCCTGTAGTTTCCCCCGAGCGTTGGCCTGTGTCAGAGGGGGGGCTGAAGGCGCAGCGAGAGAAAACGATGGGAAACCCAAAGGAGACCTCCTGGAGACCCTGCCCATCTCTGGCCCATGGGGCAGAACCAACACGTCCCCTGCCACCTCTTGGCTTAGGCTGCTGCCTCATCCAGCAGATGCGCTGCACCGAAACCTTATCAGGAGACGTAAAAACTCGATTCTGTGCACAAGGCAACGATGGGGACCTTGTTCTAAGGAAACTGAAGCTTATCTTATTTCTGAAAGCTCCTGGGAAGCCAGTAGTTCTCAAATCACAAAGATAATACTGGACCATCACCCTCTATCAAAAATACAGCATTTTTATTTGCTCTTATCCGTGATTACTTCATTCTCTATTTTATTTTATTTTATTTTGTTTTGTTTTATTTTATTTTTATTTTATTTTATTTTATTTTATTTTATTTTATTTTATTTTATTTTATTTTATTTTATTTTATTTTATTTTATTTTATTTTATTTTATTTTATTTTATTTTATTTTATTTTATTTTATTTTATTTTATTTTATTTTATTTTATTTTATTTTATTTTATTTTATTTTATTTTATTTTATTTTATTTTATTTTATTTTATTTTATTTTATTTTATTTTATTTTATTTTATTTTATTTTATTTTATTTTATTTTATTTTATTTTATTTTATTTTATTTTATTTTATTTTATTTTATTTTATTTTATTTTATTTTATTTTATTTTATTTTATTTTATTTTATTTTATTTTATTTTATTTTATTTTATTTTATTTTATTTTATTTTATTTTATTTTATTTTATTTTATTTTATTTTATTTTATTTTATTTTATTNGCCCCTCCGCTGGACCCGTTCTAACAGTTCTATGTCCTTTCTCTGTTGAGGACTCCAGAGCTGGACACTGTCCAGTGCAGTGGCATCCAGTGCAGTGGTGGAGTCTCCAACCCTGGAGGTGTTCAAAAGCTGAGCAGACCTGGTGCTGAGGGACGTGGGTTAGTGGTGGGTTTTGTCAGTGGTTTCCTGGATGATCTGAAAGGTCCCTTCCAACCCTGGTACTCCTGTGATTCTGTGGCTCCATTCTGTGCTGGGTTTGCTGGTAAGAGCCACGGTTCCAGCCCTAGAGGCTCCTCAAACGCCTCAGTTCAGACTGGTCACAGCAGCCACCAAGCAGGCGGTGCATTCCCCGTCTTCTCCAAACCTGTGTAGACAAAGAGCTGCTGCAGGGACCCCAGAGAAAGGCAGCGACCCCCGAAGCCTTTCCCTGTGATGGAGCTGCATCTCACTTGATCGCTATGAAGTGTCTCCAGGACCAGGGGGTTGAAGGTCCTTCGGAACCACACATGCGTTCGGATTCCTACTGCGACTGCTGCTGTTGCACTTTCATCCTATCGCCTTCTCGGGATGTTTTTTTTTTGTTTTTTTTTTAAGGATGGCTGAAATCACAACAGAGTTGGCAAAAAATGCATTTTTTTCTCTTTTTCACGTGCTAGTGAAAGACCCCGTGATCCTTCTCCCCGATCACTTGGCATCCCTTGCGCTTGGCTGCCCGTTGAACACCTCTTTCTCATTTGCTGCGAGAGCACCTTTGCTGCGCCGGCTTTTTTCCAGGTGGAGCTGTGGGTATGGAAAGTATTACGCAGTAAACAGCAGATTTAAGCCAAAAAAAGACACTTTAGAGATTAATGAAGGGGCTTTGAATCTCTCCTTTTACAGGACACCAACTTGATTCCTCCTGAAATCAAAGCAATGTTTTCCTTCCCATCGGGAAATCGTTTAGGAGCCCCTTATAAAATTATTGAATAACCTCAAAGCTGAAAATCTTTATATTAAAAAAGCAATGAGGCGCTGGGTCCCCTGCCGAGGCGCAACGGCAGGGCGGCTGACTCCAGGCCCTGTGGAAACCGTACTCCCCAGTCTCATGGCAGTGATTTAAAACGCATGAACATTAATTTTAAAAAGCTAGTAAACTAAAGTAGTACTTTTCAATTCACACAGCTCGGCTTTTCTCTGCAGACTTAGGGAAGAGAATTTATTTTTTTTAACCTTTTCTTTAAAAAAAAAAGGAGAAAAGAATAATGGCTTTGTTCTGTGGAACACCAGGAAAACAGTCATTATGCTGAAAATGCTTGAAATTAAAATAATTTCATTTTCTCCACTACGAAATTAGCTAAAAATGTTGAAAACGTAAAAAATGAAAAATAGTTTGAACTTCTAATTAGTTAACGGGTGAGAAGTTCAAGGCACTGGTTTCAAAGTCAGCATGTTCAGAGCTGGGCTTTTGCCTGCCTGGGGGAGATGCGCGTCTGCTCCGAGCACAAGAGCCTCTGTTCAAGAATTGTGTCCTTAATTTTAATCAGGTATTTGAGTTTAATTGAAGGCAAGGGGTCTGTAGCACGTGTGTGAAGGCAACCAGATGCTGCTGTGCTTTTTCCAGTGGGGAGGGAATCGAAGCCCGGGCTTACGTGGTCGTTATCCAGGGGCTTTCCCTTGGGTCTGGGTCTGCAGAAAGCGGCAGGGAGGGACCCAGCAAAGGTTTCAGCGTGTTACGGTGGTGCTCAGCGTACAGGAGGGTATTTCCCCTGAAATTTCTGACCTCTTTCATTATTTTCCTTCTCCCCGGTGATCTTTGCTCCCCGGCCACAGCTCTCGGTTGCTGTGGACAATTCCCCAGGGCAACATTCCTCCCCGGAGAATCTTCCCCGGCTCTTTTCCTGCATTCCCAGCAAGTCCAGCGCCCTGGCAGAGGGCAGAGCAGCCCCTCTGGCCACCAGCCGGCCCAAACAGCCTTGTTTCCCAAAAACCTCATCTCTTTGGAGCAGAAATCAGAGAGTCAAAAGAACCACCTTCTCAACTGGTCCCAGTCTGCCTCTGGAACTGGGCGAGGGAAGGGTGTGCAAGTGGCTCCGGGAACGCGGTGCCCCCCTGGCTCGGTAGCTGTGCTCACAACAGCCAGACATACAGGAGAAACATCCCGTATAAAGCAAGGGTTCAGGCGGTGCCAGGGACAGAATCCTGTGGGAAATCTTTACGTGAGCAAAAAAGGCAGGAATCTCAGCCAAAGCTGAGGACAGATGGCGAACAGCCCCGAATTAAGCACCTCAGCGCTCTGAAGAGACAGGTACCATCCCTCTGCTGCAGATGAAGACAATGAAGCCCCAAAATGACAAAGCCAAGACCTTTAAGTGTGGCTCTAGAAGAGAAGCAGCAGCCCCTTGACTGGGCTCCTAAATAAACAGCTGCATTTTCAGTCCTCCACTGTTGGTATCTTGCACAGGCGCTGTGAAACCCACGTTATACACCTTGGAACGAAGCAGGTCGGTTGTCTTGCTGGAGGCTCTGGGTTTCCAGCAAGACCTGGACAGCCTGGAGAGTTGAGGAGAGAGGAACCCAACGAAATTCAACCAGGGCAAGTGTAGGATGCTGCACCTGGGGAGGAAGAACCCCCCGCAGCAGGGCAGGCTGGGGGCTCTACTCTACACCAAGTATTTCTAGGTGTTGATCAGATCCCCTCTCAGCCTTCTCTTCTCCAGACTAAACAGACCCAAGTCCCCAGCCTTTCCTCATCAGAGAGATGCTTCTGGCTCCCCACCATCTTTGTGGTCCTCTGCTGTCCCCTCTCCAGCAGTTCCCGGTTCTTCCTGAACTGGGGAGCCCAGAACTGGTCCCAGTGCTCCAGATGGGGCCTCCCCAGGGCAGAGCAGAATGGGGAGGATGACCTCCCTCCACCTGCTGCTCACACTCCTCCTGATGGCCCCTAGGATGCCATTGGGCTTCTTGGCCACATTGCTGGCTTGTGGTCATCCTGTTGCCCATACCAGGACTCCCAGGTCTTGTTCCTCAGAGCTGCTCTCCAGCAGGTCCCCCCCAGCCCGTCCTGGTCCATGGGGTTCCTCCTCCCCAGCTGCAGGACCCTACACTTGCCCTTGTTGAGTTTCATCAGGTTCCTCTGCCCAGCTCTCCAGCCTGTCCAGGTCTTGCTGGATGGTGGCCCAGCCTTCTGGCATGCCACCACCCCTCCCAGCTGCGTATCATTAAGCTAAGAGGGATGTTTTCCTACCAGGGCACAGTTCAACCTTTCTTTCCTCTCTCCCTTTTGGCATCCGTTTGTGTCTTTTTTTTTTTCTTTTTTTTTAAATCACAGGTTTTTGCAGCCGCCCCAGCATCTGGAGTGGTGCTCTTGTGGTCGCCCCACATCCGCGCCCCGTCTCATGGCAGCCCAACCAAGGGGTGCCACAAGCCACCGGCCAGAGGCTCCTCCTGCCGGGTGCTATAAAAATAACTGCTGGCAGTTCATGGTTTTCTAATATCTAGGGGATGCTTGGTTTCCACCGAAGCCTAACTAATTGTTGGTGTAACTTGTACGAGCCGGTTCCGTTCGCAGCAGCGGGTTCTATTTCTACCATTTATTCTGCATCCGCTTAACTTCATGATTTTGCGGCGTCTCAGAACAGAACTGAACAGCCTTTCCCGCCTCGTTATTGCCCCTGTGAGACAGAAACGCCCTTCAAGGGAAGACACCTGAAAAAAAGCAGCTTTTGAGCCACCAAACAGCAAACGGGTCCTCCTGAAAAGTTAGAATTCTAAGGATCCCCTAAAAGTGAGAGTTCACAGATTAACCATTCGTCTTGCCAAATGTTTTTCTCTTGGGTTTAGGTTAAACTGGTTTCAAAGACACTTAAGGCTTTTCTTTTCCCCCCATATATATATATATATATTTATTTTTTTTTTTCCTGTTGTAGCAACACATAAAAGTGACTTCAAACCCTTTGACTTTACTGTTTGAACTATAAAATGTTCAATAACTCTCATAACAGCAAGGCTGCGTTTCCCAGGTATTCCATTCTTGGCTCTCTACGTAACCACACAACTGGTGGCTTTTCTTTACCTCCCACCGTCAATAGGTGGCCTCAGTTTATTTGCTGTTTTATTTTAGGATTTCCTTTTTCTTTTCAATCAAAATTCTGTATCTTACCATTCCTTCTTGCCGTTCTGATGGTTACAGTTATTATTTCCAACTAAAGCCACCCGGGGAACCACTGACAGAGGACGATTCCGTAAGAACATCTCACTCCTTAAAAATATAAATATTTTTTTGTCAAAATCTATTCCAAATAATGGAAAGCCAGTATTCCCAACAAACAAAACAGGTTATCTTTTAATTTTTTGTAGAATATATTGTCTTTTTTTTTTTTTTTT